>JBBBDQ010002049.1:895000-1030000 GCA_037127315.1 Ascarosepion bandense | reverse complement strand
AACCATAATTAGAGTAAGGTTAATAATCAATATTAGAATAGGATCAATTAAGGTTAATAACCATAACCATAACCAAAATAAGATGAATTATATATTGAATAGATATGAAAATAGAAGTTAAGAATTAAAATAAGGTGTAGAACCATTATTAGTTTTAACTAATAAAGTAAGGTTAATAACCACAATTGATGTTGATCAATATTAATTATAAAGTAAGGTTAAAGACCATAATTAGGAAGGTCAATAACCATAATTAGAGTAAGGCCAATAAGCATAACCATAATTAGAGCGAGGTTAATAACCATAACCATAATTAGAGTAAGATTTATAACCATAAATATAATTACAGTAAGGTTAATAACCATAACCATAACCATAACCATAATAAATCGAATCATATATAGACTAGATATGAGAATAGAAATTTATATGAGAATAGAAAATTAAAACTTACAAATTTAATAGAGAAAATGATTTCCAAAAAATGATCCAATTAAAAATCAAAGATTCAAAATTAAAAATTGAATAGAGAAAGCGATTCCCAAACAATGATATAAAAAATCAAAAATTAAAAATGTAAGACAAAAAACACATTCCCTAAACCCAATATTAAGATTAAACATGCAAACTTACACCGATTGTAAAGACTCTGCAAAAATAAAAATAAGCAAAAAAAATATCTGCACCAACTGATAAATTCCAACGGTCACAGACTGAGTACATTATCTTGCTAACACCCACCAACACACACTAACACTCTCCACAAAAATTCTGTCAACGACATATCACAATATCAAAAAACCCCAGCCAATACCCCTAACAAAACTAAATAAATAAAAATGAAAAGGATTCCCAGTACCACATCGCCTGACGAGGCATTGGTACTCCGATGCAGAAACGGACGCGCCTTTGTAGCGATTATATATAGAGAAGTTATGTACATGTTCTAAAATATTATTTATAATAAATATTCACAGCTCTATACAGAAAATTATATATCGAGCGCTGTTTAAATTAATGTTTTGGAATTTGAAAGAATTTTTCGTTCTGTATTCCCTCGGATATATATATATATATATATATATATATATATATATATAAAAATTACTTATATATATATATATATATATATAAACTTATGTATAAATGGAAGATTGTCTGTGTGTGTCTGTGTGTTTGTGTGTGCGCGTCCGTTACCTTTAGACTCCGAAACGGCTGATCCGATTTTCTTGAAAATTTACACAGTTGTACTATAAGCGTCTGTGAGTGTTCTTAGCTAGGTTTTGTGTCGAGGTACCCCCGATAATTATCGAAAATCGATAATCGAAAAAATCGGCTTATAGAAGGAATGGTCCGGTTTTAATTAAATTTGATACACTCATAGACAAAGACATAAGAAACGATATTCAGAAGTTTCAAGGCTGCAGTTCTTACAATAATGCAGAAAATCGATAATATATATATATATATATATATATATATATATATATATATATATATATATATTAAAAGGCAAGATGTTTGTGTGTGTCTGTTTATCTGCCTGTATGTCTATATTTTTTCAGCCCTTTTATTTTAGTTTTTGCTTCGGGTTTGGCTCTAAGTAGGTATAATTGTAGTTCTTAGTCTCATCCATGATACTATTTACTCAGAGGACTTATTTAGCCTTCAAAATTCAGTTTACGATGAAAAAACTTATTTGATATCGATAGCAGGAAATCAAAATTTGACTTGCATCCATTCATTTTTCTTTCAGTCTACGGTTTCGCTTTAACCGGAAACAACTATTGCATTTTAGTCTTTCGTGCCAACGTCCAAAGAGTCTGAGCTTCTGGACTATGGATTAGTTTTAAAGCTTTCATTACACCCGAGCAACGCAGGGCTATACTGCTAGTTAAAGATAAAAGGGAAACTTATATTAGCCGACGCGTTTCGACCTATTCAGGAGAACACCGATACGTAAATTTTTGAAAAGCAAATTTCATGAATAAAAAAAAAAAACAAAAACAAAAAAAAAAACTGTATCTACGGAGAAATAAAGTAGGAACTGATGGATATGAAAAGGCAATTGGACTTGGGGTCTCCACTTACACTCAGGTATCCCGAAATATTTTCCTTACATTCATACAGACAGCCAGACAGTCAGACAGACAGACAGACAGACAGATAGATTTTTTAAAAACCTTTCCCGTCTTTGTCTCATGTCCACTACTTTGAGTTGAATAGTAACTTAAAGGAAATGCTGTAAACGTTTCACAATGACACATGATAAATTTTCAGCTTTGCAACATACGTATCTCAATTCATTTCATCACTGTCATGAAAAATGTCTGGGTCTTATGTCATTTTATGTCTATCTCCCTTTACCCTTACAATCAAATTTTCTCCTATTATGACCTGATTTTCCATTGGTTTGTTGAGATAAACCTCCAAACATTTATCCACCTTAGTTGTCTGGATTTGATTTAAAAAATGGTGTTATTTTCTAAGCTTCCATATATAATAATTCCTAACAGTAAAAAAAATATTTCACTGCCTGACGAGGTGATAATAAGAGAGTACCGAAACACAACGGCTCATGTGTTGCAGGAAACTATGCATTTATTATAAAATTTTAATAAAAATATTACCATATATAAAAAATATTACCATATATATATATATATATATACAGAGAGAGAGAGAGAGAGAGAGAGGGAGGGAGGGAGGGAGGGAGAGAGAGAGAAATGGTATTTGTAGAATAGACAAACAGTTAAGTGCCATACGTGTTACACGTTTGGGTGGTCATGTCTCGAAAGAGACATGGCTAATTTGGCAGAAGATTATCCCTCAGAAGTTTGCTATTACTTTCTGTAGTAAACTGGCTGCCGTCCAAAGCTATAGAACCCAATCTGTCCTGTTATTTAACCCATAACTGGAGGGAAGAGACAGATTAATACCTTTCCCAAGGGTATTTGCGCGTAATTCGAACTCAGCTTCCCGATTTCTCGTTCCGAGCCGATATCCACTGCACCACAATGCACATCGAATAGACAAAATGAAGAAAAAAAAAAGAAACAGAAAAAAATATGCGAGAAACCGTAAACCTTTTGCTTAAAGTCGAGATTTATTGTTGCTATTATTATAAATATTACTTGCTTTTTGTATAATATATCAAGTGTCAATAATGGTATTTTTGTCACTACACGTGTTTCGAGTCTAAAGTTGTCTTTCTTCAAGTGAATAAACTTGTGACTTCACATATCTAGATCCGTTTACTCTTCTGATGGCCAAGTTTTTTCATGTTATTCTGTTGAGGGAAGGCTTGTATTTTTTTATAAATATTTTTTCCTACATCATAAGGTGTGATAATCTGCATTTTGGTAGATAGGCATCACTCTGAATTTACCTCCATTGCATTCATGTAAATGTTATCATTTCCTGTTATTGGCTAGTTTAATGTTACTTCTGTGCAGCGCTATTCTTTTATTCAGGCTGTGTCGCCCCTATATATATTCATGCCTATCTACCAAAATACAAGCCTTCATTCAACAAAACAACAACAAAACAACATGAAAACCGCTGAAAACAATTTTAAAACATAAAGACGAAATCAAATTTGGCAAGTCAATGAAAAAAACGTTTACGGTCAACGAAGGCGACAGAAGGAACTTAATGTGCGAGCATGAAAAAAACAAAGCAAATAAGAATCAACACGCATACACGCTTATGAACTTTCTGACATACTTACCGCTTGACTTATCTATCTATACACGATACCTTGGCCATCAGAAAAGCAAACAGATCTCGACATGTGAAGTCACAAGTTTATTCGCCTAAAAAGAGTCAATTTTATACTCGAAACACGGATAGCAGCGCAAATATCATTATGGACACTTAATCTATCTAAACTTATTTATAAATGGAACTTTGTCTGTGTGTGTGTGTGTGTGTGTGTGTGTGTGTGTGTGTCCGTTACCTATAGACTCCAAAACGGCTGAACAGATTTTCTGGAAAATTTACACAGTTGTACTATAAGTATCTGCAAGTGTTCTTAGCTAGGTTTTGTGTCGAGGTACCCCCGATAGATATCGAAAATCGATAATCGAAAAAATCGGGTTATAGAAGGAGTGGTCCGTTTTTAATCAAATTTGATACACTCATAGAGAAAGATATAAGAAACGATATTCAGAAATTTCAAGGTTGCAATTCTTACAATCGTGCAGAAAATCGATAATATATATATAAAAGTTTTCATTACACCCGAGCAACGCCGGGCTATACTGCTAGTATATCATACAAAAAGCATGTAATAATTATAATAATAGCAACAATAAATCTACACTTGAAACAAAAGCTTCACTGCTTCACGAACTTTTACTTCTATACCAATTTCCCTCGTTCGAAACAACACCTAATTTTCTTTTTACTATATATATATATATATATATATATATGTGTGTGTGTGTGTGTGTGTGTGTGTGTGTGTGTGTGTGTGTGTGTGTGTGTGTGTGTCGTCAGCGAAGATGCCTACTTAGGATCTGATTACATCAGATAGAGCGTTGATTAATATAAGAAAAAATCGTCCCGTGGCCCAGGGGTAGAGTCGCCGACTGACGCCAATGCGGTCGGGTTTCGAGCCTGGGTTAAGGAGCTAACCGTACTGATGAGCTGTGATACAGCAAAACAGATCTGTCAGCGGATAACTATATATATAATATTTCAAATCTGTATCTTGCTAGCTACCTTAATATTCATCAGTGTGCATTGATATTTTATTGGTTTGTATATATGTCTTGGACCCGGTTAAAAAGTCCAGCAAAAAATAATATAACAACCAAAATAGGAAATAAGAATATATATTATAAACACAGCAAAATACAAATACTTGGAACTTTGTCAGTAGAACAATAAATACGGATTAGAAAGTAATACTAGGACTGTGACACGCAATAGTCGTACGGTAGCAGTCGTGGCTATCTCTGCGTATCGTTCTCCGCTGATCTGCTTATGCTGATCTCCTGCGGATAACTCATTCTCTCTGAGCTCTCCCCTCCTCTTGTGAGGGGAAATATATGTAGTTGTAGGAAGAGTTCAATCCGTTGTAATAGGTGATGCCACCATGACAATATATGTTTCTAAATCTTCAGGTTTTCTATGTAAGTATCTATGAGTCTATCCGTCTTTTTCTGTTTGCAGTTTGGTCAATTGGGGTTTTTCTTACTTTATATATATATATATATATATATATATATATATATATATATATATATATATATTTCAAATGTATACACACATTCATATTCATATTTGGTTAGATTTTGGCAAGTATGTTTTGCCGGGGAGAACAACTGAACACTAGCATATATATATATATATATAGATACAATTTTTCTCTCTCTCTCTCTCTCTCTCTCTCTCTCTCTCTATCTATCTATCTATCTATCTAGTCATCCGCAGACAGATCTGTTTCGCTGTATCACAGCTCATCAGTACGGTTAGTCTCCGATCGCTTCCTAACCCAGGATTGAAATCCGACCGAATTGGTGTCAGTCGGCGATTCTACCCTTAGGCCACGTCCGGTAGAAGAAGGCAGACTTTTTATCGCGTATAAACACGCCCAATAGCTAGAGTGCTCTAATTCATTATTGAATGAGCGATGCTTATATATATATATATTGAATGAGCGATATATATATATATATATATATATATATATATATATATATATATTGTTTAGCGTTGACCACGAGATTCTTTAATATTTGAAGTGTTTTCCTCCATCATAACTGCGTAAAAACATTTTGTGACCATATTTCTAGAGTCTTTTTTATTCTTTGCTTTTCATACCGGGTTTAGGGTTAGGGTTAGGGCTCTTCGAATTTATTAAGTCAAGATTGTCTGTATTTCATCCTTTCTTTCTGTTTTAAGAAAATAATTTACAAGACGCGCCATCGTCGAGGGCGAGCAAATAAAAATATGAGACCGAATGAAATTGATGAAATCTGTCAGCGACATTTTTCCCAAGAATTTATTCGTTTTTGTTAATTGAATAAACGTTGCCCGTGTTGCGAACAAGCATGCTAATCACATTGTTGTCGTTTCCGTATCTCGAACCATAGAAGCTGCGTTCGATTCTGGCTACGAATTTTATGATTGCAATGGAAACATATATCTGTATGTCTGAAGCAAAAAGAAACGTGGAAAACAAAACATTTTTCTTTATATCTAGCACAACATAATTATGCAATATATATATATATATATATATATATATATATATATATATGTTGAGGCAGCAGATAATTATCTAAACATATATTGTTAAGTCCAAAAGACAATGAATGTTTGTTATGCTTAATCATGAGTTGTTCTGAACATCGTATTTTAGATTTAATTTCTGGTGGAAATAAAGACAAAGACATTGCAATATTCGTCGCATAGCAATTTTTTATGTCTACACAAAAATATCATCTTTGATGGTGGATGTCTTTATTTTAACGTCTTTAAAAGGACTCTGAAGATGGCTCATGTGAGTCGAAAGCTTAGAATCAGCGTAATAAACAAATTTCCAAATGTTGGGCAATTTTTTCTTTATTTAGACCAAAAATTAAAGCCAAAATACAATGTTTAAAACGGCTCAGGATTAAACATAATAAGCATTCATTGTCTCTTATATTTAAATATATATATATATATATATATATATATATATATATGTGTGTGTGTGTGTGTGTGTGTGTTAGTGAGAGTATAAGAATGCATGTCGTGGTGTAGTGGATATTGGCTCAAAATGCCAATTCGAAGAGCCGAATTCGATTTACAGTGGAATTCGTTGCATTCACTTACGCACAATTACGGTTGGGAAAAGTATTAATCCATCTCTTCTTTCCCCAGCTATGGGGACAGATTGTGTCCCATATCCTTAGCTGGAAACCAGTCTACCGCAGAAAAAAATGGCAACCTACTGCGGGAAAATCTTCTGCCTAGTCGGTCATAAATCGAAAGAGACATGACCACCCAAGCATATATCATGTATGGCACTTAACTAACTGATCGATCTATGGGTTTATAGCCTTGGTTGGCAACCAGTGTACTGCAAAAAGTAGCAATCTCCTGCGGGCAAATCTTCTTCCTAGTCAGTCATACCTCGAAAAAAACATGATCTCTCAACCGTGTACCACGTACGAGACTTAACTGACTGATATATATATATATATAGTGTTAATAAAACAGGTCACCGCCTAAACAAAATTCTATTTTGATTTAAAATTACCCACATGCCAATGAATACTAAAAACACATTATTTCTTTTAAAAAACTGGGGTGGCCTAATAATTATGCCCGGTAGTATATATATATATATATATATATATATATATATATATCTTGAAATTAATTAATTAGAATAAATTAGTTAAAGAAAATACAGATTCTTCTAAAAGTAAGCAAATAAATAAAAAAAATTTAAAATAAAGTAATGACTGCCGCAGGTATTAAGCATTCTACTTGAGTGGCAATTAGGTCTCACCGTTTTAATGTTAACTTAGATGCAAACATATGTTCTATTCTTTCGTAATTTTGTAACCCTCTCCCTGCAACATCAATAGCCATCCATCTCTCTCTCTCTCTCTCTCTCTCTCTCTTTCTCTCTCTCTCTGAACACAGTTATTTTATTATCCTTTCTTCTCGCTAAAGTCTTCCCATTCTTTCCCGGTAACCCCCCACTTGCGTCTTAACGACATTATCGTCTACCTTTCATTAAATTTAAATTACATTTGTTTTTCTATCATTTCTGCTAAAATTGTATTACTTTTCCAACGCCCGTCTTCTTTATGTGCCGTGTCTCCACAGGGGGTAGTTGATCATGGCTCTCCACAATTACCTATTTCTAAATAAATTCTGTCTTTTCTTGACTTCAAAACCCACTCCCACCACCCGATTTCTTAAGCTTGTCAAGTATTTTATGTGAACAACCTTAATATTTCAATAAATTTAAATTACATCTGATTTTATATCCTTTCTGAAAAAAATGTCAGTTACCTACCAACATCAGTTCCTATCCCAGTCTTTATGCTAATGACGCAACTATTTGTTCCTTTCTCAGTAGTAAATATGATAGGTCGACAATGTAAAAGTGGAAGCAGCTCTTGAAAATTACCTGCAATCATTTGTTAACTGGGGTAAGAAATGGCTTGTAAATTTGAACGCCTCCAAACTGAAATTGCTATTATGAGGAACCGTATTTGGCCTATATCATCATGGCTGATGTTAACCTCAAGGAGATTAACTCATTGCATCTTCTTGGTCTACTGACATGAAGTAGATCGATAATATGGAATCAACTACAACTCACAAGTGTTGCGCTCGTCTTTCAGAAGTAACTCAGTTGTATTTTGAACTATCGTCCTTTATATGGCGAAGAGGAAGTGTGTGCCACATAGCGTGGCGAAGAGGAAGTGTGTGCCACATAGCGTGGCGAGGAGGTAGTGTGTGCCACATAGCGAGACGAAGAAGAAGTGTGTGCCACATAGCGTGGCGAGGAGGTAGTGTGTGCCACATAGCGAGACGAAGAAGAAGTGTGTGCCACATAGGGTGACGAAGAGGAGTGTGTGCCACATAGCGTGGCGAAGAGGAAGTGTGTGCCACATAGCGTGGCGAGGAGGAAGGGTGTGTCACCTAGCGTGGTGAGGAAGGCAGGTGAATGAGTAATGGACTTTCTTATGCCGTGGTATCGTGAATTTGGTGTTGTATGTTGTCACTCCTCCTTACTGGCTTATCTGACCTGAAGCCTTTACTTATATACGCATCAAATAGATCACAAAGCATATTTTTTGTTGTCGGCGAGAACGCGACCCATTGGTTGAAAAATATTTATTTTCAAAGGATTCAGTTGCTAGGTCTACTCTACTGTTAAAATGGTTGGTTCACTGAGTCGCGCAAAGCAATTTTCTTATCAAAACCCGTTTTGAACATTTACAAATCTACCATTTTTTGTGCATTGAATAATACTTCAATATCTGGACTAGTTCTCCAGCCATGTATCTCGATATCCGTGACACAGTCCAAAGACGGGTCTATCATCTTGACTTCTCCCAATGACCTTGCGTGGCTTCTCTTTATATTTTCTATAAATATTTTCATGATAGTTGTTCTAATGATTTCTTCTACTTGATGCCTCGACTGCCTGAATTCAAACGTTCTACTTGATTGGCTGTTATGTCTCATCATTTTAATGTTACAACAGATAAAATAACCGTAACTATAACCACAAGTTCTATTCTAATACAGGGTGACCCCAAAATCGGGAACTTTTTAACAAACCAATAAAATCAAGAGTGATGAGAGAAAAATATTTTATTCAAAGTAATTGAAAACCTAAAACATGCCATTTAAGAAACAATGATGGAATTTTCATTTTTGAAAAATAACGTCCTGTAGATGGCGTCCTCCTGTACGAATGCATTCTTGAAATCTGCTGCTGAGATTCCTCATTGACCGCTGCAACATCGCAGCTGGGACACTGTGAATTTCATCCTGAATTCTCTGTTTTAACTCATCCAAAGTTCTTGGTCGAGTCGTGTACACTTTACTCTTGAGATAACCCCACAAGAAAAAATCACAAATGGACAAATCTGGCGATCGAGGGGGCCATGGAACATTACCAAATCTTGAGATCACACGTTTACCGAACAATTCTCGCACAGCCTCCAATGATTTTCGTGCAGTGTGTGATGTCGCTCTACCCTGTTAAAATCAGGTTTCTTGAACGTGTGAAAAATTGTTCACTTCAGGTGTAACGAAAGATTGTAACATCTGCACGTAACAATTCGCAATGACAGTGACAGATCTCTTGTTCATTTAAAAAAATAAGGTCCAATGATCCCATGTAATGAAACAGCACACCATACTGTCATCTTACTAGCGGGTAAAGTGCGCTTATGAACTTCATTAGGATTTGTGTCTGCCCAGTAACGAAAGTTTTGCTTATTCACGTAACCTGTGAGATAAAAATGGGCCTCATCTGACATCCATAACATGCTTAGAAATTAATCTCGATCCATGGTTACTGAAATGACAGTGTTTACTTCGTGAGGTCACTGTTTCGCAGTGCTGCCAATTGCTCATGTCTGCCAATACACACTTAAAAAATTCCCATTTTTGGGGGTTATCCTGTAGTTCCTTTTCTTGCACGTCTCACCTCTGGGAATCACTTCTTGTTTCTTTGCCACATAAATAAACAATCTTTAAAGGTAACTACATTCTCTATCTTCTCTCCTCCTGACACCAGTTCTTTTACTATCCTTTCTCCGTACTAACCCCTTTTCATTCTCTCCCGATCACAATAATTCCTTGCATCTGAGTGGCATTAACGCCTTGCTTGGGGGAAAAAGATAAAAAAAAAAACGTTAAATACATTTTTAATATAATTCTGGCAAAAGGCAATTACATTTCGAGCATCCTAAGATTCCAATAAATTTAGGTTAAGATAGCTAAAAGGAGAAAAAGAGAGAACGAGAGATCTCTTGACAATATTTATCAAAGATATTTGTAGCAAACACTTATGGTTGACAGGGCAAAAAGAAAGAGAAAAAACTAATCAAATGAAGTCAAACAGAAAGAAAACAGTGGTCTTACACCGATAAATGTCGTGACCACAGACAAACCTCAAATGTCATCGACACTTTTCCCCGTCTTCCCGTTCAGGAATATTTGTCAATAGACGTTAGTCATTTGTTGGCTACGCGTTCAAGTGAAACACACGAGTAGTGGCTTACCAGTATTGCCGCCATGACACTTCCGTTTTTCTTGCTCTCGGAGCTTTTCCGCTTCCGCTCAACTGAGCACAAAACTGGACGGAAACGGACATTCAAATTTCGAAAGGGAAAATAAGTGAAGATTTTATTTATTTCATTTTTTGTTAATAAATTCGTGATTTCGGGTTAAGAATGAAAAGCACAATAAACCTTTTGATATTTACGGATTTACAAATATAGAAAGGGGCGTGAGACATGGATGTGTCTTTTCACCGGATCTATTCAACTTATACAACGAGACTATTCTGAGGATCCTATATGTTATACCAGGACTTGTCATTAGAAACTACAATTTGACCAAAATATGGTACGCAGATGATACAGTACTGATAGCAGATACAGAAAAGAAACTACCAGACATCCTACAGAAGGTAGCTGAAGAGAGTGACAAAAACGAACTACAAATGCATAGTCATCAACAAAAAAAACAAAAAGACAAAAAATGGACAGATTCAAGAAAATGGTGTTTGACAATGCCTTTAAAATTTTGAAGATTGTAAGCAATAAAACGGAAGGGAGTTTCCCATTGGGAAATGTAAGAAAAAAAAACTGTTGGAAGAGAAGTGAAGGTTGTATTTTGCTATTTCAAGTATCAAACGGTGGGATCTAGTAGTCAATCGAGCAGCAAGCTTAAATTCATCAAGTCGGAGAACCAGGGGAAAAAACCCATCAGAACAGTTGCCATTAAATTATTTGTAGTAGAGACAGGGTGACGTGGGCGAGAAAGTGTCTGAAGTCTAGATGCCAAATTAGAATCGATTCCATTACAGTTGCTTCTTTGGATTTTGTCAAAAAATCTCGAGATTTACTGCTAGAGCAACGGACCAAATTTGTCAGCAGTATTCAGTGTACCAACAAATGGTAGATTTGTAAATTTACCAGGTGGATTCTGATAAGAAAATGCTGAAAAAAGTTAAAACTTCTCCACATTAATCCAATTAATGCTCTAACTATATCTTGATATTGAGCAATATAGGTAAATGTTGTGGATCCAGGTAATGGGGCCCACACAAATAAGTGAAAGAAGACCAGTATTTGAGATAGAAAATAAGTGTGTTAACCTAAGGATACAGACTTGAATGAGGATTAGTAGTCCAGGAATGCCGGTTAGTAAAAAGTATATGTACTAGTCTCTGGAAGTGAAACCGTAGTATATTTAGTATGTCCGCGTCGGAAGCTGACGGGTACTGCGTAATAATCTTCACGATGAGTGGAGCACAGAGGTACTGAACTCTTGTATTCTCCGGTTAACTCTCTGTGAAAACGCGGTATTCGATATTTATTTACCAGCCACTACTGGGGCAAAATGTGACACAAGGCCTTTTTAACGCGGGCCCTCCGGGCCATATAACCCAATCAAAAATATCTATCTAATTTTGCCCAGTCATTAACCCAGTCGGTGGAACCACGACTGGGTTAATGCTCTCCGCCCAGAGGCCGAGAGCTGACAGTGTCAAAGAAACGAACGCGTGAAAACGCAAAATTCGGTATTTTTTTACCATCCCACAAGAGCAAAATGCAGCATAAGGCCTTTTTAATGTAGGTTCTTCGGGCCATATAATCCAGCCAATAAATTTCTGTCTAATTTTGCCCAGTCGTGACTCTACCCTACGGCGGAGCCACGACTGGGTTAATGCTCTCCGCCCGAAGGCAAAGAACTGACAGTGTCAAAGGAATTACCGCGAGAAAACGCGCAATTCGGTATTTATTTACCCTTCCACTAGAGCAAAATTTGGCACAAGGCTTCTTTTATATGGGTCCTCCGGGTCATATAGATCAGCCAAAAATATGCCTAATTTTGCCCAGTTGTGTCTTTAGCCTTCAGTAAAACGCGCAGTTCGATATCTATCTACCCTCCCACTAGGTCAAAATGTGGCACAAGACTTTTTTTACGTGGGTCCTCTGGGCCACATATCCCAGCCAAAAATAGCTGTCTAATTTTGCCCAGTCGTGACTCTACCCTACGGCGGAACCGCGACTGGGTTAATGCTCTCCGCCCGGAGGCAGAGAGCTGACAGTGTCAAAGGAATTACCGCGAGAAAACGCGCAATTCTCTTGTCTTGCTTCTATAGCAGTAGTAAAGTATACTCTGGACGAGTCCATCTTTTTGAAAGGGAGAACCCCACAACAGTAAAAAACCCTCCTGCCGAAATACCATTTTATCATTAACCCGCTGTAAAAATAGTAATCTTAGCACTAAGCATCAACTCAGCACAATATATACCTTTCCGCAAATTAATTGAAACAAAAGGATTAATGTTTTCTTGGGATCTTTAACACTTTCCCTGGTCACGTATACGTCATCTCTTGGCATTGTTTTTCTCTTCTGACTGAATTTTACTTTACGTTTTGGACTGAGGGATACAGTTTGTTTCCTCGTCTTGATGACACGACTGACAGTTGAAAGGTTTACACCAACAATATCCGCGATCTTTTAGTAAGATTTGCCAGTGTGTTTGTCCAGCGTTACATTTTTCGTACGTTTCCTTGGAGTACCATCCATCGCATACAATGGCCGTAGGACAAGTAATCTACACTCAAGTCAATAGTATATTAGCGCGAAAAAATCTGACATCATCACAGATGACGCAATATCTTTCAAGGCTAAATAGATTGCATCATCAGTCAGTCAGTTATGTGCCATACGTGATACACGCTTGGGCGATCATGTCTCGAAAGAGACATGACTGACTGAGCAGAAGATTATCCCGCAGTAGGTTGCCATTGCTTTCTGCGGTAGACAGGTTGCCGACCAAGGCTATAGAACCCAATCTGTCCTGTTATTTAACCCATAACTGGAAGGAATACGCGGATTAATACCTTTCGCAAGCGTATTTGTGCGTAAGTGAATGCAATAAATTCAGCTGGAATTCGAACTCGGCTTCCCGGTTTCTCGTTCCGAGCCGATTGCATCATACTCCGCGAAAACAGATTAAAGTTGCAAATGACTTAATCTAAAGAAAAAAAAAGTAATCGATTAAACCCTGTCACACCAATGGATCGAAAACTGACCGTATGGTAAAAAAAAAATGAAAGCTAGAACAGTAGAACAGTTGTTTGAATTAATTTGCAAAAGTGTGTATATACAGATTTTAAAGGGCGTGTGTTTTTTGTTTTTTGTTTTTTGTTTTTTTCTCAGCCTTAAAATTCCTTTTAGGTCAACACATTTTCAGAAGAAACCATTGGCAAAATACTTAATTAGAAGGTCAAAGTTTGAAACACGTGTAAAAGCATTTATTAGTCAAACAATACACGAATTTTGCCAACGCTTCTTTCTGCTGATGTAGTGGCAAAAGAGAATTCTTTAAGGTTAAGAAAAAAATATATGCCCTCTTGTCTTTTCAAATTGGTATTTATGCTCTGTGGTATTAAGTCTTTTTTCAAATATATACAGTACTGTGCAAATGTATTAGAACAAGAACTGTTTTATATTTTATGAGGCATATTGACAGAAAATAAACAATTTAATTAAAGTAATTTTATTTGATTTACTCAACAAATGCTTTAACAAGGAAAAAATATTTGTTGCAAAATAAATTTACTTTTGCTTTTATGTCGGCCTTCATCCTGTCAAGCATTGACAACACAAGCTTCTTCAATGTATCTAATGGTATCTTTTGCCAAGCAGCTTGCATTTGTTTCCAAAGTGTGTCTTGCAAAGTAACATTAGATTTATCAATTCGAGAGGGGGAAATAAAAAGTCAGTCATATCCAAGGATAATAGAATAATGACTAGTTTCAAAATAACGTGTTTAATAGAAAATAGGAAAAATTAAATATAACTTCTTTTTAATACATTTCTTTTACACCTAGTTTTAAATAATCAATATTTATTAGCAATTTACTTGGCTTTTCACCCTGTATTTGAATTTCAGTGAGGTTTTTAGGAAAATCACCCCTGTCATGATACTTTTGCACACTACCGGTAGTGTGCAAAAGTGTTAGGACAGGGGGTGATTTAAAACTTTATTTTGATGCCTCCTAAAAGATAAAATAGTTCTTGTCCTAATACTTTTGCACAGTACTGTAGATATACTAGGTGCGATTGGTAAATTGTCGCAATTATTTTGATACCTCATAAAAGATAAAATAGTTCTTGTCCTAATACTTTTGCACAGTACTGTAGATATACTAGGTGCGATTGGTAAATTGTCGCAATTATTTTGATGCCTCATAAAAGATAATATAGTTCTTGTCCTAATACTTTTGCACAGTACTGTATACATATATATTGTAATATTTCAGTACAATAGATTATAAAAGCAATATATCACTACACAAAATTTTTCATGTTTCAGAACAAAACTGTTCTTTTTCAGGTGATAGTTTAAAATAAATTGAGAAAATGATTTATTTAGAAAATATGAGATGAATTCAGCGTTATTTAAAAACTAAAGGGATAGTTGCAGAAGGAGGGTAGGTAGAGAATATGTTTGTAGGCGTGTCAATATTTTTCAATCAAAAATTAGAATTAGTTTAATCTATGAAGGGGAAGATTTGCGTCGCGGGATTTGTCTGGTGTCAAGACATATCACTTTTTAATTCTTTCTGGATAAGATACATAGTGGGACTCTACTTTATTTCAATGGGTAGACAATAATTTGGGTTGGATTTTTTATTTATTTATTTATTTTTGTACACCCACATGGGTAAAGAGGTTGGAATGCTTAGGTTAGAATTAGAATTAGATAATTGTGATATAGTTAAGTATATTGCAGTTAAGAAATAAATATTGTGTGGGTAATGTATTTTAGTAAAATAATTTTTAACTTGCGGAACCCGTGGAATTTCCACGGAAGGATAATTATGGTTTCCTGGAAAAATTTTACTTTGTCATACTACAAATGATAGTAACGTCTCTCAAACATAAAGGTATTGTATAATAAAATAACGATAACACAGAGTGTAATATTATTAAAATATCTATAAAAGTAATGTCCATACTTTACTTTAGAGTAATCTTATATTAAGCGGCGTATGCACAAACCATAACCAAAATACTGTACGCTATTTTGTGAGAGATTTGGAAAGAGAAAATGTTTTGTTTTTTTTTACTGAAAAATCATGGCTCCTGTGTTCATTGTAAACAGAAAAGACCAACTGAGTAATGGCCAAGGCTGTAGAGGCCAGAAATTTCGTTATTAGATCGCGGGATACGACAACAAATCTACCTATTTTTACTATATTGTACAGTACACACACATATGCACGCACACAATTACTGCTACAACTACCAGCTTAAGCTGCTACTGATACGACAATGCTATAGGCTCTCTTCTCCTACTCTTTCACACTTTACTACCCTTCCGTTTGGCAAAGATGAGAGAAAGGTTGAAGAGAGTAGCGTTTAAAAAGATAGAAGGGAAGGGAAAGCTCGTGTAGGGAGTGTGGCGTAACAGATGGCAGAACTAAGTAACCAACTAAGGAAGGAACAAACAGAATATTTATATGGTTTTTAAGTTATATTGGAGCATATGTCATAAATGGAACATTGTATTTAATTAAATTTTAAACAAAAATAATTTTATTTCTAAGATACATAGTGGGACTTAATATTATTTAAATGGGTAAACAATAATTTTTAACACCAGTTCGGACTTATGTTTTTTTTTTAATTAGATTTTGTATATCTCATGAGTAATGGGGTTGGAATATTTAGATTAGAATTAGAATTATAAATAATTATGGTATACTAAGGTATAATGAAGTTAAGCAAATGAAATGAGTAGTCTGGGACATTTATTTTAGTAAAATAATTTTTAATTTTTAAGTTATATTGGAGCATAAGTTATAAATGAAACATGGTAATAAATAAAATTTTTAATATTTTCGATGTTTACATTAAACGGTCAGTTTATCTTTACGATTCAAGGAAGGATGAAATTTTATGAAAATTTGTATCATTTCATGAGAAAATTTCCAAAATAATATCCAGGCCGATAGAGATATATATATATAAATATACCGTTTAATTGAAAACAGAATATCTACTAAAAACGGGTATCTATTAGTATTAATGTTGAAACACATATATTAAATATGTCGGTTGTTAATCCATTTTCTAAAACTCCGAAACTTTCCATCATATATATATATATATATATATATATATATATATATATATACTTGTAGTATAAAAGAGATGGGCTCTGTGGGTGTTGAACAAAAACAAGTGTGCCTAAACAAGCGCCTGGAACGGGGATTATCCAGCCGCTCTGGTAAGTTGGCGTCCTCGGATATGAGTGGCCGGCTATTATATATATATATATATATATATATATGTGTGTGTGTGTGTGTGTGTGTGTGTGTGTGTGTGACTAATATATATATATATCGTGTTGATAGTATTGAACTATAATAAAGTTTAGTGACAAAATTGTTGGAATGCATTTTCGGGAAGCAGATTTTTTGTCATTAACTGCTCAATATCGAGATAGATTGTTATTGGCAATACAATCAATACGGGGGGGGTTCACATAACTGTGCAGTGTTGTTTCAGTCATGCCGACTTTGAAGTTTCGTAAAGGCATTATTATGATGTCTTCAATTTCAGGGTTTTTGTTTATACTCTCTCTCTCTTTCTCTCTCTCTCTCTCTCTCTCTCTCTCACTCTATATATATATATATATATATATATAAAGGAAAGTGTAAGAAAAAAATATTTCAAAATATTTTGAAACTACCAACGTTTTTCGATCATGCATGTGTAGTAACAACGTCAAAACAGTTCGTTAAAGTCTTAGTAAAATTTTCCTACCATTTTGAGTTAAAATTTCCTCAAATCATATATATATATATATGTGTGTGTGTGTGTGTGTGTGTGTGTGTGTGTGTGTCTAAGTTATGGAAATTTTATTTTATCAATCCGACAGATTATATCACTTAATACATTATTTTTGTGAATACATATATTAGGCTGGTAGAGGAAAATAAATAAATACACTGATTAATAGATAAACGGAGTGCTTACTCAAATATCGGTATTCACTCACAATATTGTTATTATCGCGATAATATATATGTATTAGGAAATGCATTACATCTGAAATCTTTGTAATTTATACGGTTAATGGTTAATTTTAAAGGGTCTGCGTATTTTTCGATCCAGATTTCTCGCATATTCACAAGATTTACATTTATATATATATATATATATATATATATATATATATATGTATGTATGCATGTATGTATATATATATATATATATATATATATATATAACATAATTATATATATGTATATATATATATATATAACGTAATCGTATATATATGTGTGTGTGTGTGTGTGTGTGTGTGTGTGTGTGTGTGTGTGTGTGTGTGTGTGTGTGTGTGTAACATAATCGTTTTGACCTAGTTAATAATCGTTAGGATAATACAAAAGACCAGTGACCAGCATATATAAATAGTCGAAATTTAGCATAACGCAAATTGCCTAAATATTACGTATGGAACAGACTCCAACCGTTGTCTGTTGACCTCAATGAACAATTATATATTTACACATATACACCTATAAATATACCTTAATACTACAAATGTACCTTAAGACTGTATTATATCACACACACACACACACACACACACACACACACACACACATATATATATATATACGATTATGTTATATATATATATATATATATAATTATGTTATATATATACATACATACATACATGCATATATATATATATATATATATATATGTCATTAAATAAATTGCAAACATTTTGTGTGCTTATTTTTAATAAAATCCATTCATACTCAGGAATAATATTTCGTGTATTATAATTGAAAGGTGTCAACCATGAGCCGTAATGTTGACAGATGTTATCATTTCTCAATGTTCCCAAGTACTTTCAATCGCCTTCCGAAATCATCATCAGTGGTGTGAGTTGTGATACCAAAAATTAAACGCAAAACTTTGTTGCTAAGAATCTCTGTAATTTTTTCTTCTTGCTTCAAATATTACGGTTGACAAATTGCTTAGCGTTCATTAAAACGTGAAAATTATACAAACTGGAATTTTTTTATAAGTTGTAATGTCCTTCTCATGCACGTTTTAAAGCATAAAAACCTGTTCTTTATACAAACATTTTAGAACATTACTACAGCTTTGAAAACTGTAGTAATATTTGCAATATTTGTAGTATTATTTTTATTATTGGAGTTTATAATAAAAACATTTTAACTCTACACAAAAGCTTTCGTGTTTTTTCGCTACACATGAGCTGTCATCTTTGACTGATAAATTAAATCTATACATTCTTTATATTATCATTCTATCGGATTCCGATCCATATTTTATCTATATTTGAACTAAATTCTATCTATCTATCTATCTATCTATCTATCTATCTATCTATCTATCTATCTATCTATCTATCTTCAAATTTAATTTATTTTTGAACTATATATATATATATATATATATATATATATATATATATATATAAACGAAAACTCAACACGTCATTTAAATTGGTTATAAATTATAATTCATTTCAATGAGCATAATTAGCTCATTTTATCAGACCACAGACTATTCCTTCCATTCGGTACAAAACATTTTGCAGGAATAAGCATTTCCTTTAACTGAAGAGAAAGATAAAAAATAAAAAATAAAAAAAATAAGAGAAAGGAAAAACGAGAAAAAGGAAAAGAGAGTCAGGACAGAGGCAAAGGTGTCAGATCAGCTGGGGGTATTCAGACCAGTCATGAAGATGCTGACCGTTAATTCATTAACCGCTTACTTCTAATTACATGGATACGTGTGTATGTGTAACCCTATAAATAAACCCACCCATGTACACTAAATTATATTCATATACACATATGCGCACACATCTCCACATATACATACAAATGTGACTTTGTTTATGCATATACATATTTACCGACCTACACTTTTTCATGTCTACATACGGATCTAGCGTTCGTATACACACTTATGTACATTTTATAAAACGGGATTTTCGCGCTTATAAATAGTGTTATATATATGTATGTATGCTAGTAATTCTCACACATACTCCAAAAATACGCATATATTTTCATACTGACATACATCCTCACATCCATACGTATATATACTCATAAATGCGTTCTTCATACATGCATTTATATATTTATATCCACATACAATTATTGTGTTCCCACACACGCAATTTTTTGAGTAGAGCATCCACGCACACATGTATGCAGATCCATATATATATATATATATATATATATATATATATATATATATATATAAGTATACAAGCAACTTTTTATATACGCTTATACATAAAGACAATGTACACCTGTATACCCTTATCCATCTACTTTTAACTCCCAAACGGGGTGGTATATTTTCTTTTCATACGTCTTAACAAAATTGACACATATACATATATATATATCCATATATACCGGCATACATCATTCGGATTTTGATGCTAACTTGTACACATATGAATAGAATGAACAGTACATGAAGGTTAAGATTGATGTTCCAATGGGTGCTTTTGATTCAGCCCAAATCTCAGATTTAATAGAAATCTATATCCTAAACACTCTTAGTAGGATAGTGGACTCCAAACAAATAGTTATGACGGACTCATAATTATCCTTAACAGTAATGGTCGACTATCAACTTAGGCGAAAAATATATATATATATATATATATATATATATATATGTGTGTGTGTGTGTGTGTGTGTGTGTGTGTGTGTGTGTGTGTGTAAATCCTACCTACTTTGGAGTGTTTTCCATCAGTTCTTACACCTACTAACCGATGTTAGTATAGTATATATATATATATATATATATATATATATATATATGTATATGTATATATATATATATATATATATACACTGCCATTATATATATGCTAGCAGTATAGCCCGGCGTTGCTAGGGTGTAATGAAAGCTTTAAAACTAATCCATGGTCCTGGAGCACAGACACGGCCTAAAGAATGTTTGTGTGAAGTTTGGTGAGAATCGGATAAAAATTGTGGATTTGTATAAAGGACATACAGGCAGATAAACAGACACACACACACACACACACACACACACACACACACACGCACACACACACACAAACATCTTACCTTTTATATATATATATATATATATATATATATATATATATATTATCAATTTTCTGCACTATTGCAAGAACTGCAACCTTGAAACTTTCGAATATCATTTCTTATGTCTTTGTCTATGAGTGTATCAAATTTGATTAAAATCGGACCACTCCTTCTATAACCAGATTTTTTTGATTATCGATTTTCCATATTATCGGGGGTACCTCGACACAAAACCTACCTAAGAACACTCGAAGACGCTTATAGTACAACTGTGTAAATTTTCGAGAAAATCGGTTCAGCTGTTTTGGAGTCTATAGGTAACAGACACACACACACACACACACACACACACACACTCACACACACACACACACACACACGCACGCACACAGACAAAGTTCCATTTATAAATAAGTTTAGATGTATATATATCACTTGTTTTATTTATCAATTTGGAGCGTTGTTTCACGCTTCCTGAATTTTCAAAATGTGTGAGAGTTTATTAATAGTATCCCAGACATTTATTGTTCTTTTCATGTTTTCTTTTTAAAGGAATGTGTCCAGAACGAGAAATTGGAGAGCCGAGTTCGAATTCCACTTGTATTCCTTGCATTCACTTACGCGCAAATACCCTTGCGAAAGGTATTAATCCGTCTCTTCCCTCCAGTTATGGGTTAAATAATAAGACAGATTGGGTCCTGTAGTCTTGTTCGCAGAAAGCAATGGCACCCTACTGCGGGATAATCTTCTGCCCAGTCATTCATGTCTCTTTCGAGACATGGTCGCCCAGACATCGGGTAGACAACATCAGTCAGTTAAGTGCCGTACGTGATACACGATTTGGGCGTTCATGTCTCGAAAGAGACATTACTAACTGGGCAGAAGATTATCCCGCAGTAGGTTGTCATTGCTCTCTGCGGTAAACTTGTTGCCAGCCAAGGCTATAGAACCCAATCTGTCTTATAATTTAACCTATAACAGGAGGGAAGAGACGGATTAATACCTTTCCCAAGGGTATTTGCAAGTAAGTGAATGCAAGGAATTCAACCGGAATTCGAAATCGGCTCCCCGATTTGTCATTCCGAGTCAATGTCCACTGCACCACAAGGAACATCCCAATAGGCCACGTATTATACCAAAATTAAAGAGGTAGGCCACATACAAACTTTACTGGCACAAAAAAAAATACATTTAAAAAGCCGGTTAAAACTTCACCACAGTTATGTAAAAAGAACGAAAATATTTTTTAATGTGTGTTTAAAATAGAGCACACTTATATATGTAATAAAACGAATATACAAATCATAGAATTGCAGTGTGTGTGAGAGACAGAGAAAAAGAGAGCAGGAGCTATCGAGAGAGAGAGAGGGAGAGATTGCGAGAATATGAGACAAAGAGAGCGAGAAACATGGAGTTGCATGCGTTCTAAACAAAGAGAGAGTTTCTTTTTTTTAAAAACAAACGTACACCGATGCACCTAAACCTTCCAAGCCCCGTCAATGCCTCACCCCGATTGTCCAAGCGTTTGTGGACCTGTCCTGGTGATGTATGGACATTGGCTGACCTTTGCAACGGGGGCGAAATTTATGTGACGTCTAATCCAAGATGGACAACTCTAATGAGGCTCTCTGACAATACGATCTCAAAAATCCCCGTTTCACCTCCCACTGGGGAATAGTCAGGTGCCGACGAGAGGGTGGCCGAGAGGTAGTTAGGTAGGGACAAAAAATGGGTGTTGGGCAGACGATTGCCAAATTTAAGCAGAAAATAATTATTTCAATTTTTCTTTCATCTTTTATGCTTTTACTTTTTCTTCTTTTTTCTTTATTTTCATTCATTCTTTTTTTTTATTAATTTTCTTTAACTTTTTTCATTCATTCTTTATCTCAAATTTTATTCTTTCTAGGTTGTTCACTTCATTTTAAACCTTTTCTTTTTTTTAACATTCCACGACGAGCAAAGGAGTGTAAAGTTGGAAATTATTAGAAACTAAGTCAAGCGTTATGTCTAAGAAGTCAACTTGTTTTATATTAGGATTAATCACAAAGCTAAGACCAGAAGATTTAAAAACACTATGAATGAACTTTCTAAGTCTATCAACCTTACCCCCAGTAGATTTATTTGTTATCATGAGTCCGTCATCTCTATAAAATCCTATATTATTTAAATCGATTCTTCTACTTTAATTCCTACCTAAATTTGGGGTCTACTTCTCCTTGGGTCGTTTTTCATTGGATCTTTCCACATGTCCCTTTATTTTTTTCTCTCCTGTTTTCCTCTTAGATTTTTATTCCTTCTGTGTCCTCTTTCTCCCCCAATTTTTCTTTCTTTTTTTGTTTATTCATCTTTCCTATCCTCTTTACTTCGTACGAAAAAAAAAAAGTAGATAGATAGATAGATAGATAGATAGATAGATAATGAATAGGCTGAGATAGATAGATAGATAGATAGATAGATAATGAATATGCTTAGATGGATAGATAGATAGATAGATAGATAGATAGATAGATAGATAGATAGATAATGAATATGCTTAGATAGATAGATAGATAGATAGATAGATAGATAGATAGATAGATAGATAGATAATGAATATGCTGAGATAGATAGATAGATAGATAGATAGAAAGAAAGAAAGAAAGAAAGAAAGAAAGAAAGAAAGAAAATTGCCAATGAAAGGAAGAGAATTTTCATCAATTTTCTTACGTTTACTGCCATCATTACTGGATGTGCGTTGTGGTGCAGGGGATATCAACTCGAAACACCAAATCGGGTGAGCCGGGTTCGAATTCCGGTTAAATTCCTTGCATGCACTTGCGCACAAATACCTTTGGGAAAGGTATTAATCCGTCTCTTCCCTCCAGCTATGGGTTAAATGACAGGACAGATTGAGTTCTATAGCCTTGGTTGGCAAAACATCTATCGCAGAAAGCAATGGCAACCTACTGCGGGATTATCTTCTGCCTTGTCAGTCATGTCTCTTTCGAGACATGATCGCCCAAATCGTGTATCACGTATGGCACTTAGCTGACCATCATTACTAACTACCTGATGAGACAGTGTTCTTTCAATATCGAAAGAAAATTTACAATTTGTAGTAGTTTGTACATGTTCTAAAGTATAATTTATTATATATTATAATTTATAATATATATATCAACTTGTTTTTCTATCTCAACCTGTTCTTATCTATCTGTATATCTACGTAAGCGTGTTCATGCCTATCTATCTATCTATCTATCTATCTATCTATCTATCTATCTATCTATCTGTCTGTTTATCTATCTATATATCTATCTTCATTTCAAAGATGAACAGAAAAGAGATGTTTTATCTAAACTTATTTTATGAATGGAACTTTGTCTGTGTGTGCGTGTGTGTCCGTTACCTATAGACTCCGAAACGGCTGAACCGATTTTCTTGAAAATCTACACAGTTGTACTATAAGCGTCTGCGAGTGTTCTTAGGTAGGTTTTGTGCCGAGGTACCCCCGATAAATATCGAAAATCGATAATCGAAAAAATCAAGTTATAGAAGGAGTGGTCCGATTTTAATTTAATTTTACACCCACAGACAAAGAAATAAGAAACGATATTCAGAAGTTTCAAGGTTGCAGTTCTTACAATAGTGCAGAAAATCGATAATATATATATATATATATATAAGGCAAGATGTTTGTGTGTGTGTCTGTTTATCTGCCTGTATTCCTTTATACAAATCTACAATTTTTATCCGATTCTCACCAAACTTCAAAATTTGACTTACATCCATTCATTTTTCTTTCAGTCTGCGGTTTCGCTTTAACTGGAAACAACTATTGCTTTTTAGTCTATCGTGCCAACGTCCAAAGAGTCTGAGCTCCAGGACCATTGATTAGTTTTAAAGCTTTAAAACATGGATTAGTTTTAAAGAAAATTTCGTTGAAGCATGAAACACACTGACGCATTGTTTACTAAGATTTCTCAAATACGCAGAGGGTAGACATAATTGGCGACAGTCTGTTTTAGGCTTGAACGCAATGCTCTGACCTGAAAAGCTACACACACACACACAATCACACACACAAATACACACGCGCACACGCATAAACACGCACAGATACACACAAACACACACACTCACACACACAAACACACACACACACACACACACACAGATACACAAAAACACATACAGGGTAATACAGAATTTGCTATGGAAATTATATTCTTATTTTAAAGATAATTTTGATAATTGAAGTATTTCATCTAATCATACAACGGAGAATCTGTAATGTGATCGATACCGACTTGGCAGCCAGGATGCAGTCACTCTCTCACCGACGTGACGTGGCTTCCTTGTGCCTCTACTATAAATACTTTCACGGCTTCTGCGCCGATGAACTTGGATCACTGGTGCCCCTAAGGTATTAATTTGCACGACATACTAGATTAGCAACTACGTCCCACCCTTTTACAGTGAAACAGATAAGATGTAACTGAAATTTCTACTCCAACAGCTTCTTTTCTCGCACTTCCCGCCTGTGGAATTCCCTTCCACATACTTGCTTCCCCGACGGCTACAATCTCCAGGAGTTTAAATGTAAGGTCAATAGACACCTCCTAACACACTAACTCGTACCCATTCTCTCAAACACTCTTCCCATCTACCCAAACCTCATCCTCGGTATCCTTACCCGTCTATCACCCTCCTTCTGACATTTCCTATATCTAACCACTCTTTCTCATCACTTTTCCCTATGTAACCCCCTAACCACTCTTTCTCATCACTTTCCCCTATGTAACCCCCTAACCACTCTTTCTCATCACTTTCCCCTATGTAACCCCCTAACCACTCTTTCTCATCACTTTCTCCTATGTAACCCCCTAACCACTCTTTCTCGTCACTTTCCCCTATGTAACCCCCTAACCACTCTTTCTCGTCACTTTCCCCTATATAACCCCTTAATCACTCTTTCTCGTCACTTTCCCCTATGTGATCCCCTGTGCAATAGTGTCAGTAATAAGCCTTGCTTGGGGTGAAATGATGAAAAAAAACCAAGAACATTACAAGCACTAAAAGATAACATCACGCAAGGAATTGAAACCATAAGAGGGAAAAATTCCATTCTTAGAAATGTGCAAAAATCATGCATCTCCCGAGTAAGAAAGTATTTCTAAGACAGTGAATTTCAGTTCGAACACTTATTGTAAACTATATATATATATATATATATATATATATATATATATATATATATATATATATATTGATTGATTGATTGTTTGAAACTTAGTTTTTGTTCATACCAGTGCACATTTGTATTAAAAAGTGTTCGATAGAATTATATTGTAGAACTTTTGAATATCTTCCATTTGTAAACGATTTATTTCGCTACCTTGGTTTCTACCATGAGTGGTGTCTTCAGGCGATTTTTAATAACGTTTTGTTTTTTAGTTATTAAAAATCCCCTGACGACACCATTGATAGTAGAAACCTAGGTACCGAAATAAATTGTTTAAAAATGGAAATATTTTGAAAAACATCAGTAATGAATTAGAACACTCTCAGCTATTGGGCGTGTATAAGGATAATATACACGCTAAAATGCCTGCCTCCTTCTACCGAGCGCCCGTAGCGACTGACGCCAATTCGGTCGGGTTTCAATCCTGGGTAAAAAGCAACCGGCTGTCTAACCGTACTGATGAGCTGTGATACAGCGAAACAGATCTGTCTGCGGATGACTATATATATATATATATATGTATGTATGTATGTATGTGTGAGAGAGAGAGAGAGAGAGATAAAACTACTTGAGAAACAACAAAATATAGATGTATTGTATGGTAGCCAATATTATAATGTTTCGGTTGTTATAACCATCATCAGGGCTTATATTTAACTATTGTGAAGTTGTTTTGTTGCGCGGCCTGTGAATAGATTTTAAAATAGATTTTAAAAGCTGTGTGAAAGAAATGCAGTAAACTATGATGTCCGTCACGAAATATTTATAACGTTTTGTTATTTGAAAAAGTCGTTGAGATTAAATTTGAATAGTTCGCTGACAGGTTTGTGTAATTTTTGTTAAGTTGTATTATAGCGGGTTATTCATAGTTTATAGTAGAGAGCCCGTTCTAGTGAAGGGTAGTATTATGTTGTTGCAAATTAACGGAATTTGGCTTCGTTGTAGATAGCCCACTATAAGTCAGAAAATGATTATAAATTAAGAAAAGCAAATTGAGTTGAAAATGACACTTTATATATACATATATCAATAAAGGTTTTTACAATTAAAGTAATACTTTAAACGTTAAAATGTTCATGGCAATAAAATGCTGAAAAGAGAATTAATACTTAGGAATGTGGTAGCGTTGTAAGTAAGGAATGTCTTTGATGTATCCGCTCCTTAGGTCAGTTAGTAGTTTTGAGACAGCGAAAGATAAGAGGACAGAGAAGGGAGGCTAGCATAGTAAGCCGCTTGACTTAGGTCAAGGGGATACTGATTACATTCCTCTCTCTCTCGGGTCAGTCCGTGTGTGTCGGCCTGCGTCGATCTGTCTGGCGATGCTTTCTGTATCGGCTTTTTATTTTTTGGATCGCAGCAGATCATTTGGGAATTCACACTTGTATTTGATTCTCGGCTTCCCATTATCCGATAAATAAAATTCGCGTAGGCTCGCGAACTGGAAATTTAATATTTAATTAATTTTTACTTTTCAACCGGAACAACTGCGCGAATCCGGCTGCGTACCGACGACTTTTGGTCATTTGCTTTTTGGTTGTGAGGGTGCAAACATCCAGTCCATCGCTTTTGCTCGGTCGGTGTCACCACAGTATCTATGTCTTTTTAAAATATTGATATAATTATATATGTTTTGTTGATGTTTATGTGTTATATTAATTTAGATAGATTTTATATTAAATGTATGGGTGATATTGTAGTACCCACTTACCAGAGGTCAGAAATAATACTACCTAAACATATTAACTTTGTCTTCTTCTACCTCTTATTCTCAGGTGTTTTCACCTAGGTCACGAACTATTATCCCAGAAATCCCTTCATGTCTCACTCCCTCTCTTTTCTCTCTCTCTCTCTCTCTCTCTCTCTCTCTCTCTCTCTCTCTCTCTCTCTGTGTGTGGCCCATCCCTACTGACCAACAACTAGTAGCAGTTCAGTTTTTTTTTTAGTTACTCAAAAGATTTCACACCGGACACACGTGCTACTCCAGCCAGGGGACATTTTAGCCAGCCACGAGGGACTCACACAAGAATGTAGACGAAGTTAAATAAAGTTTGTTTTAACAGGCTAATATTTGTATCTCTTAATTATTATCCAAAACATACTAGGTACAAATATTACAGTATTATAGGAGGTGTGGAATAGAGTTAAAATATAGTGACGGTAAATTTTAAATTATTTTATTGTAAAAATTGAAATTGTAGTTAAAAGTCCTGTGTTAAAGTAAATTTTTTTGTGCACGGTATAATTAAATAGTATACAATATAACAAATTTAAAAAAAATGCGAGTGGCTTAGTTTACCTATAAATTATAATTAATTAGATTATTGATATGCGATAAAATAAATCATCGTTATATTTATATTGTAAAATATGTGTTGTAAGGCTGTTGTTTGATAGTGTAGAAATAACCTTTGTTGCCATTTGTACGACGTTTCGGCCGTTGTACGCTCTGGCCTTCTTCAGGTGCTAGGAATTTCGAACCGAACAATTTATTACAATCACTGGGGTATATAATCCTCATTCCTTGCGTAAAGCCTCGATTGGAAGTCATAAGTTATCTCCCTCTAATTCTGCAAGTTACTTGTTCACTACTGCTGTAGCCTGGTGTTGAACTCACAACTCTAAGAATCAAGGCAGGAACTAAATAACGTCTATATCCTCTGGAAACTACGTAAACTAATAGGGGAACCAGTAATACGGAGTGCCAGAGAAAATCATTAGTGTCAAAATTGCAATATGAGCTCTGGTAAAAATACTAGAGAAAACCATTAACATAAAAAATACTAGAGAAAACTATTAACATAAAAAATTGCAATATGAACTCTGGTAAAAAAGGATTACCGGACATTAGGTGTATAAGTCCTTATGAATGACCCAGTGGATATAGCAAATATAAATAGTGTAAATACTACCTCATCTCAAAAATATAGACAAATTTCTTTTATCGCAATTCTCGCATGTGGAACTCTCTTCTGGCTTCTTGTTCTCAAATCAACTTTGATTTTCCAAAATGTAAACGCAATATGAATCGATACCTTCTGTCTTCGTAACTCCCGTTTTCTTAACTTTCTCTCTCCTTAATGTTTTTCTTTTTCGTATATTCATTCAAACTCAGTAATTCCATCTGTGTTAGTGGCTTTATTGCCTTGCCTGAAGTGAAATGATTTTAAAAAATAACTCTTTCCAAGAATGCACATTTTCTCATTCTAATGCTCTATTTATGTGTTCGATATCAGGGAACAAGGCAAATGGAAATATATATATATACATATATATATATATATATATATATATATATATATATGCTAACCCCCACCAACATCCCATACACAACTCACCAAATATAAGAAAAGAGACTTTCCATTCCTGTCCACACGACCTGATGAGACATTGTAGTTTCAATGTCGAAACAAATGTATGATTTGTAGTGGATATATAAAAAAATTGTACATGTTCTAGAATATAATAAATATGATAAATATTCACAGCTCGATATATTATATATGTTTTAAATTAATATTTTTGACGTTGTAAAAAATTTTTTTTCTTCGTTCCTTATTCACTCGCATATATATATATATATATATATATATATATACATATATATATATTCTAAACATGTGCTATTAAATATGAGAGACAATGAATGTCTATTATGTTTAATCATGAGCCGTTCTAAATGTCGTATTTTTGCTTTAATTTCAGTTGAAAATAAAGAAAAAAATTCTCCAACATTTGGATAATTATTTATTGGTTTTCTTCTAAGCTTTCGGCTCACATGAGCCATCTTCGGAGAGGTAGTTTAAACTGAAATATTATAAAATCCACCACCACCGACGATTTTATTTTGTGTTGACATAAACTCCGCTTGGCAACGGCAATAGTTACCAAAAATAATAAACGCAGTTCTTAAGTTTGCGATGCGGTTTTAGAACGGCTCATGATTAAACATAATAGACATTCATTGTCTCTTATATTTAATAGCATATGTTTAGAAAATTACTTGCTGCCTCGATATACTAAACATATATATATATATATATATATATATATATATATATATATATGAATTAATTGATAAGCAAATTAACAAACGATGAGTACACACATAAAACTAATTAATAATAAATAATGAGCAAAAAGTCAACACACGACAATCAACAATAACTACAAATTACCGCATTCAGAGGACCAAAAATTATTTCAACCCAATAGTCTCTAAAATGATCTGAAAGGATGGACGGACTGTTGCGTACGGGACATTTGCGTCCCGGACGATTGGGTAGTAGATAATTGCGTACCAGGACATTAGCGTCTCTATATAAATGCGTCCCTGAATAATTGCGTATCTCTGGTAATTTTTTGAAGTTAACATATTTTCTTAAGAGTTGCTAATTGCAAAGCAACTTTTAATTATTCTAAAAAATCAAAAAAGAAAATGAACATAACAACTCTATTATTAAAAATAAAACTGCATTTGGTGCTATTAGTTAAGTCAGCCAGTCAAGCTTTGGACGATCATGTCCCGAAAGAGACATGAGTGACTGGGAAAAAGATTATCGCGCAGTAGTGTGCCGTTGCTTTCTGCGGTAGACTGGTTGCCAGCGAAGGCTATAGAACCCAATCTGCTCTGTTATTTAACCCATAACTCGAGAGAAGAGACGAATTAATACCTTTCCCAACGGTATTTGCTCGTAAGTGAAGGCAATGAATTCAGTTGGAATTCGAACTCGGCTCCCCGATTTCTCGTTCCGAGCCGATATCCACTGCATCACAACGCGCATCCATTAGTTAACTATACTCCTAAAAGCAAGATAAAATTTCTTAAAAGAGATAGCTCAAAACATTCTCAAGTTTTTATTAATTTGTGAAACTACAATAATTTTCAATTTTTAAAATATTTTTTAAACACTGTTAATCTGTCATTCTATTTACAACAAAAATAAACATTTTATTTTATTTTATTTTATTCCTTTTTGTTAAATTTGCGATTACTATTTACAATACTGGTCATAATTATTAGGCCACACCAGTGTTTTAAAAAAATGATGTATGATGTATTTCATAGTATTTTTTAGTATTTATTGCCAAGTGAATAATTGTAAATGAAAATAGAATGGTTCTTTTTTTTTTTTAAGAATGCACAATAACATGTGCAGCAAATGGTTTTATAAATATTTAATGAGAGAACCTTCTAGTCTGACGACATACACAAAACAAAAACACAAATATTTAAATACACAGGGAGACCTACCAAACTCTATCCGTAATATATTTGTTGATAATGCAAATATAATAGCATTATCCATATGGACAAAACAATAGAGACTAGAAATAATGGAAGCATTATTAATGAAAAAAAAACAACACTCAACAATATTAACTATGAACACGGCCACAATATGCTGACCGTGTTTGGAAAATGAAATATTCTTATAACTCTGCATAAATACATAAAACATCCATATATTCAGTTAAAATTAAAATAAAATTCATCATTGATAATGGCTAAAGGTATAACCGAAAGCGCTTGGATAGAAAGTTTGAATGGCGTAGCTTAAAAAATGTAGGCGTGCATAGGGAACAGTCACATACAGACTCACAGACTTATATATATATTGATTAAAAATCACTTTATGAGAGCGCATTATTAAGTTTCTTTAAAGAACTTAATAACGTAAAACAAACGCCTGTTAATAACGTTTTTACCAACCATCTTAGAGATTACCATATTAAACTTTTTTTATTTTTTAAGTAACTAGTAGTAACACCAAACATATAGAAAAATAACAAACACAAATATTTAAATACACAGGGAGACCTACCAAACTCTATCTGTAATATATTTATTGATAATACAAATATAATAGTATCATCCCTATGGACAAAGCAATAGAGACTAGAAATAATGGAAGCATTATTAATTTTTTAAAAAAGCAAACAAACTTATACTAAAAAAGCAAGAAGACAGTTAACATAACAACTGTTATCAAAAATAATACTGCAAATAAGAGAATCTAAACTTATTTATAAATGGAACTTTGTCTGTGTGTGTATGTGTGTGTGTGTCCGTTAACTATAGACTCCGAAACGGCTGAACCGATTTTCTTGAAAATTTACACAGTTGTACTATAAGTGTCTGCGAGTGTTCTTAGCTACGTTTTGTGTCGAGGTACCCCCGATAAATATCGAAAATCGATAATCGAAAAAATCAAGTTATAGAAGGAATGGTCCGATTTTAATCAAATTTGATACACTCATAGACAAAGACATAAGAAAGGATATTCAGAAGTTTCAAGGTTGCAGTTCTTACAATACTGCAGAAAATCGATAATATACATATATAAAAGGCTAGATGTTTGTGTGTGTGTCTGTTTATCTGCCTGTATGTCAGTATTTTTTCAGCCCTTTTATTTTAGTTTTTGCTTCGGGTTTGGCTCTAAGTAGGTATAATTATAGTTCTTAGTCTCAACCATGATACCATTTACTCAGAGGACTTATTTAGAGTTCAAAATTCAGTTCACGACGAAAAAAACTTATTTGATATCGATACGAGGAAATCAAAATTTGACTTAAATCCATTCATTTTTCTTTCAGTTTACGGTTTCGCTTTAAATAGGAACAACTATTGCTTTTTAGTCTTTCGTGCCAACGTCCAAAGAGTCTGAGCTCCAGGACCATGGATTAGTTTTAAAGGTTTCATTACACCCGAGCAACGCCGGGCTATACTGCTTGTCATAAATATACCCCAGAAAACAGGATAAACTTCTTAAAAGAGATAGCTCACAACATTTGTATGTTTTTATTATTTTGTGAAACTACAATAATTTTCAATTTTTGAAATATTTTGTAAGAATTGTTAATCTGTCATTGCATTTACAACAAAAATAAACTCCCACAGTATTTACAGTATTAGGACTATTGTTCTCAACTTTGTTGCGTAAAGGAAACATGGCCCAGTGGATATAGACGTTGGTTAGTTCCTGCCTTGACTCTTAGAGTTGTGAGTTCAATACGGTAGTGGTGAACAAGTAACTTGCAGGATTACAGGGAGGTAACTCATGACTTCTAATCGAGGCTTTACTCAAGGAATGCGGATTATATACCCCAGTGATTGTAATAAAGGGTTCGGTTCGAAATTCTTAGCACCTGATGAAGACCGGAGCGTACAACGGCCGAAATGTCGTACAAGTGGCAACAAAGATGAGGACAATAGTTCGAATAATGTAAATACTGTAAATACTACCTCATCTCAGAAATATAAACAAATAGAATGATCTGTTATTAAAAGTCGTACAAATGGCAAAAAGATGAGGACAATAGTCCAAATAATGTGAATAGTGTAAATACTACCTCATCTCAGAAATATAGACAAATAGAATGATCTATTATTAAGCGTCATACAAATGGCAACAAAGATGAGGACAATAGTCCGAATAATGTAAATACTGTAAATACTACCTCATCTCAGAAATATAGACAAATAGATTGATCTATTATTAAGCGTCATACAAATGGCAACAAAGATGAGGACAATAGTCCGAATAATGTAAATACTGTAAATACTATCTCATCTCAGAAATATAGGCAAATACTAAAACCATTTTAAAAGTGTTTTTCCTTTCATTCATTTTTAAAAGTTTGCAAGAAATACCTATGATTTTTTCTAAATTTATGGTAATTGTCTTTAAAGACTTCAAAAAATAAACTAAAGGTACGTAATTATGCAGGTACCCATTTGTCTAGGGGCGCAAATGTCCTTGTACGCAATTGTCTGGTACGCTATTGTCCGGGACGCAAATGTCCTGTACGCAACTACCTCGTACAGTTTGAAACATAACCGTTGCCGCCTACCAAATAGCCGTTAGGATAAAACCATAGATTCTGTTACCAATAATGCACAAGTAACCAGTATAGAGAAATATTCTAGCCATTACACAACACACATAACTTGAAGATTGCGTTCAGGCATGAAACAGCGTATTGCAACTCTTGGTTTACCTCAGTATCGACACACACACACACACACACACACACACACACACACACACACACACACACACACGCGCGCACACATACACACACACACACACACACACACACACACACACACACACACACACACACACACACTGTGTAGTTGTAGTACTGTTGTATAGTTTTATATACAACTCTATGTTTACAAAATACCTAACCAAGAATTATACAAAAGATAATATTAATCTTACAATTAAAATCATTGCCGACAAGTTAAAGATTAGCGACAGAAGAAATTCAACCCCATTGAATCTTACATCACTATCAAAGATCACAAACCCGATTCTGATAGTAATTGCACAAATAGAATTATTAATCGAACGAAACCAGAAATTGTTAAAACTGGTAAACAAATTCTTGAGCAAATTAAACTGCAAATCAAACAGACTATTTGATTAACTCAATGGAATAGTAGGACTGACATCTTATATACCCATTCTCTCAAACACTCTTCCTATGTACCTCCTTACACGTCTATCACCCTCCTTCTGACATTTCCTATATCTAATCGCTCTCTCAGCACATTCCCCTATGTTACCCCCTGCTCTATAGTGGCAGTGGAATTCCTTGCTTGAGGTGAAATGATTTAAAAAAAATATATATATATTAATTAAAAATACCGACGAAATCTTACAACTTCAAAAACAGTTTCAAAATAACTCAGTTTTAAAATTCGCTTATGAACTTAGCAATGATAATAAAATTCCTTTTCTTGATATATTAATTAACACTGACAACAATAAATTTACTATCTCACCGTATCAAAAACCCACTAATAAAAATCCCTCCACACTCAATTATATTAGTGAATGCCCCCACTATTACAAAATAGCCATTATAAAAAATCTATTATATCGTACAAAAGTCAATTCATCTACAAATCAGATCTTCCACAGTGAACTAAAAAACATAAAACAGACACTCATCAATAATAATTTTCCCAACTACATAGTTGATGAACAAATACGTTATTTTCTTAAAAAGCTTAACATGGAAAACCAACACATGATACTAACCCAACCAATCCTAAACATATCACTCTCTTATACCGAAGCCAGATGCACTCCAACTACCAACTAGATGAAAACATCCTAAAAAAACTCATAAATACTAATATTTCTCCGACAGACTCTAACAAAAGAATTAAGTTCATTATATATTACACTAAATCCACTACATCTAATTCATTTGTCCGCAACGACTCTTCCCCCACCGTTAGTGATTTGCAAAAAACCAATGTAGTATATAAATTCATATGTCCATTTAGAGAATGTATCTCTAACAACCTCAATAATATCTACATTGGCCACACTACAAATTCGCTCTCACAGCGTCTGACGTTGCACTTAAATAAAAATTCAAATATATTTCGTCATTTAAAACAACACGGTTATCAACGCACACTTCTGAGAAAAACGCTTGTTGATAACACGTACATACTCAAACAAGAAAATAATAAGCAGAAACTAAAAATCCTCGAAGCAATCTACATTAAACAATTTAAACCTGGTTTGAATACAATCAATTTTGATATTTCCAATAACCTACTCAAATGTCTGTAATCAGACCAGGGACCACAACACCACTATTTTGTCACTGTCTTCGGCCATCCGCTACGGTAGGGATGGACTTATATTTTCAATTTAATTCTCTTTATTGTTAATAGCTTAAATGTTCTATGTTTACTGTGTGTTAATATTTACTCTTTGATAATGGCTTATGTGAGCCGAAAGCTTAGACCCGATAAAAAAATTAACAATTACTGTGATTTTTTGTTGTCTTCAACAATATTACCATCAAGTATATCAGACGGTATGAACGGATCCTACACAAAATTAATAGACAAAACTTGTCTATATTATTCAATGAAACCTGCATATATATATATATATATATATATATATATATATATATATATATATATATATATATTGATTGATTGATTGATTGATTGATTGATTGATTGTTTAATTACTGAGTTTTTAGGCGTAATAACTCGTTTGCAAATGAAGAAGCGTAATAACTGGTTTAAAAATGAAAAATATATATATTCGTCATCCACACACAAGCCTGATTTTGTGTCAGTCTCTGAGTAGCCATAGGGTTCAGATTGTAAAGAGTATGTTTCCTTGATGTTCTTACTTTCCCTTAAAACATTCTCATTAATCTATACATTCTGTCCGTGGCATTCTCAGCACCCTTCTGTAGAGCACAGATTTCAAGACATTTCACTGCTATTCTTCTTCTTCTGTGTTCCATATCCCTTCAGGTCGTAGGAGATCAGAGCCTTCTTCGCTCCTTATCCCTGGTGGCTCTTCGCACGCTGTCTCCTGTTACCTAACCTAAACCCTGCTCTGCCATCCACCTGCTCTGGCCCGTCAAATATGATATCCACTGCTTTCCCCTCTCTCTCTCTCTTTCCCTCTATCTAACCTGTGAGTATCAGATTCTCTAAACCTTACTTCCTCATCACATGTCCCAGGAACTTTAGCTGTCTTTTCTTGATGCTCAGTATCAATTTCATTTGCGTTTCCATCCTTTCCAAAACCTCTTCATGGCTCACATGCTCGATCCATGAAATTCACAGCATCCTTCTGTAGAACCACATTTTAGTTACTTCAAGTTTTTCCTTCATCTTTGAAGATATTGTCTAGCATTCGCTGCTATATGAAGAACTGATATCACATAGCAATCCAATACTATCTTCTTTTCTTCTAGCGAAATTTTCCTGTCTCTTAATACTCTGCTCAGCTTTTGGAATGCGTCCTTTTTATGCTAATTCGCCTTCAGATCTTAGTGTGGCACTTTGCATTTTCTGTTAGAAGACTTCCCAAGTACTTGAATTCAAGACAAAGAGAAGATAGTAAGGAAAGTGCAAAAGGGAAAAAAGAAGGAGAAAAAGGAAGGAAAGAAGGAATTTGAGAAAAGAAGAATTAAGGAAAGTGTTTAAAAAAGAAAAATGAATAAAAGACTACCAGAATAAAAAAAAGAAAAGTGCATGAAAAGGAAAGGAAGTGGTAAGAGAGAAGTGAAAAATGAAAGAAAGAGTGAAAAAAAAATAATGAAAACAAAACAGACAAAGAGAAGGGAATAAGCAAAGTGCATAAAAAGATTAAATAAAAAAAGGAAGGAAGGAAGGAAGGAAGCAAGGAAGGAAGGAAGGTTCATGAGACGAAAAAATGAAAGAAAAAGTTTGAGAAAGAGATTTATGAAAAGAAAAAAGAAAAAGAAAGGAAGGAATATAAAAAGAGGAAAATTAAACAAATTAGTAACAACATGGTAAAGGGTTTTCCATTTTTTCTAATACATTTTAAATTTTACCTGTTTTTCGGGAATTACGGCTGAGATATGGGGTTTAATAATTCTTACTTATAGTGAATTCAGCCTGCTTATAATTATTGTGCATTTGGTTGCAGTAAAATATTTTGACGTTTTGTTGCTTGATATGCTTATTACTGGTGTCATATAGTTATTGTGAGAACAGTTTTATTTGTTTATCAATAATGTAGTTGGGAAAATTGTTTTTGAATACTGTCTGCGTTATGTGTTAGTTCACTGAGAAATATTATCTAGAAAAAGAAATTTAGGTGTGCTCTCTCTATCTATCTATATTTCTCTCTCTCTCTCTCTCTCTCTCTCTATATATATATATATATATATATATATATATATATTAATCATATCACCCCAAGCAAGGCGAAAACGCCACTGATGCGCAGGGGGCTACGTAAGAGTGAAAAGATTGGAAAAGAGAAAAACAGGAAACAAGGGATGAGCCTCTTCACCTATTCAATAGACGTGGGTGGAGTGTGAACCGGGCGATAGTTTAGTCTATCTACTCCAATTGAAAAAAATAATAAAATTAAAAAAAAAAAGAGTGAAAAGATTGGAAAAGAGAAAAACCGGAAACCACATCCTAAACAGGAAACAAGGGATGAGCCTCTTCACCTGTTCAATAGACGTGGATGGAGTATGAATCGGGCGATAGTTTAGTCTATCTACTCCAATTAGTTTAGTCTATCTACTCCAATTGTATATATATATATATATATATATATATATATATATATATATATATATAATATTGTAATGTCATGTCCCTGCACGTGTTAAAGCATGAAAAACTTTTTTACAAACATTTTAGAACATTACTACAGTATTCATAGCTGGTTCTATTAATTGACGGCATAAGTGTTTTAATGAATATTGCCTCAAGAATCTTTTAACACTTAAGGCGTCTCTTAATAAAATCAGCTATGAATACTGTAGTAATGTTCTAAAATGTTTGTAAAAAGAACAGTTTTTTTTTCATGCTTTAACACATACATGACCATAACATTACAACATGTAAAAAACTTCCATTTTGGATAATTTTCACGTTCTAATTTACGCTAGCAATTTCTCAATCGTTATATTTGAAGCAGAAAAAAATTTACAGTAATTTTTAGCAACACAGTTTTGCGGTTATTTTTTCTTACCATAACTCCCCCACCCCCAGGAAAGAGGTTGAAAGTACTTGGGTACCTTGGGAAATGAATGATAATAATATTTGTCAACGTTACAGCTCATTTCTGACATCTTTTAATTATAATACGCGAAATATTATCCGTGAGTATGAACGGATTTAATTAAAAATAAGCAGAGATAATGTTTAAAATTTATTTAATCGGACATGTCTAAAAGATAATTTGCTACCTAAATAGACAAATTTTATATATATATATATATATATATATATATATATGTGTGTGTGTGTGTGTGTGTGTGTGTGTTTGTGTGTGTGTGTGTGTGTGTTTGCGTATGTATGTATGTATGTATTTATGTATGTAGATAGATAGATAGATAGATAGATAGATAGATAGATAGATAGATAGATAGATATGAACAGGCTTAGATATATAGATACTGTGTAAGTACAGAAAGCAATTTTAAACACACCGGGAAATAATTTTATCGAAACAAAACTATTTTTACTAAAAGCTTAAAATAGAGTTTTCTATTGAATGATTATATTAATTCATTAATCTGAACAACTTACAAAATATTTTGGAAAACAGATTTTAAAATTCTTTGTAAATAAGATAATTTTCTAAAAACTTAAATAATTTTCGAATTCAAATTTATATCCAATAATACAATAATTAAAAGGAACGAAACTTACTGAAACATAGATTCGTCCGAATTTAACTAGTGAATTATATTATATCGCTTTAATATTTGTTATTAATACTTATTAAGATTTAATATTCATGATATCGGAGATTGCAACTGTGTGTTATACAAAACAGACAATGTCACAAAAATAAATGAGAATTTGTGAAAATTTGAAACATAAGAATAACTTTTGCTGTGCAAAAGATATCGTATTAACTCTGGAAACGCTAAATAAACATGGCGTCTCACGTATTAATTTTAGAAACAGAATCTTGCAAAATTTACCACAAAAATAGAAATAAAATAAAAAAATTCCGTCCATGTAAATGAATCCCAAAGGATTCAGCGTAAAAAATAAAGCTTTAGAACGAATGAGAAAGAAAACTGATTACAACTTCAGGTTTTAAGGTCAAAAGTAAAAGTGATAGAGTCAACCATTTTACATAAAGAAGCAGAAGACAATTTTCAAAATTAGCTAAACATTTGTTTTGCATAAAAAATGTTACACAACACAAAAAAATGTAAAAAAAAAAAATATTGCTTATTTTCTGTGATTTCGAAAAGATATTTCTTATAATTTTAATATATTCCCTCCTTTTTAAAAAAAAATATTTTTATACTTTTTTAAATCTTGTTAAAGGTCACTTATTTATTTTATTTGTATTTTTTGTTTTCATTTATAAGTTATTCGATGCTGGAAAGAGGGCTCAAATTTCGAAACGAGACCAAAAGTTTGCTAAATTACAAAAAATTTGAAACCTGTAATTTAGCGAAAAGTATTTTTAAATTAAAAATGCCATTGATCAAGAAGAATTACGACGAGTGGGAAGACCTCGCCAGTTGCATATTTGCATCGGAGAAAGACAAAGTGGAAAAAGTGCAATAAAGGCCTATGAATGAAAATAAACCTTATGTTTCTCGTTCATATTTTTGGACATTTTCTTTTTTTAAACTTATTTTGAGTTGTTTTTCGAACCAATAAATATGGAATGCAAAGGAAAATAAAAAAAGAAACAATAAATGAGAATGAATGATTGTAAACGTACAAAGAAACCAAGAAGGAGTTAGAGAATGAAAGAAAATCAAAGAAAAAAGACAAAACAATTACAGAATAAACAGACAAAAAAAAAAAAAAGGAAAAATTGTAGATTAAAAGACGGAATGAAAAAGAGGAAAAGAAATGAAAAATGAAAGAATGAAATATGAAAAGAAAAAGGAAATGAAAGATAAGCTGAATGAAATCTAAAATAAACAATGAAAAAAGAATGAAGATGACAAAAAAGATTAAAGAATAATGAATGAATGAAAAAGAGCAAGAAAATTAGAATGAGAGGTAGAACGAAAAATAAAAAGGAAAGAACGTAAAAATGAAAAGCAAACGAAAATGAAAAAAAATAAGAAGAATGATAAAATGTAAAAGAAAAAAATAAAAAGAAAAAATACGCGTAAAATTTGCAATGACAATAAAAAATTGAAAAGAAAAAATGTAATCATGAATTGAAGAAAAGAAAGTATGGAATGAAATAATAGAATAATCATTAAAAAATATATTAAAAAAATCATGAAAAGAGATTATTTTTAAAAAAGACTATAAATTAACAGAAAATAAGAAGAAAAAATTAACAGAAAGTAAGAAGAAAAAATTGAGAAAAATTATTAAAAGGAGAGAAAACAATAAAAGAAAAAACAAAGAAAGAAACAAAGAAACAAAGAAAGAAATGAAAATTATTTTTTAAAAAAAGAAGTAGGATAAGATAAATAATTAAATGAAAAAAGGAAAAAATGAATAATCATTAAAAGAAATAGAGGGAAAAATTTATCAAAAAATATCATTACAGAAAGAAATAAATAAAGAAAGATTAAAAGAGAAGGAAAGAATTCATTAAAAAAGGAAGAAAAAAGATAAACCACTACAAGAAAGAAAAAGAAAGAAAAATCATTAAAAAAACGTTATTGTTAAAAGAAAGAAAATAATGAAAAAGAAAGAAAATGTGAAATTATGAAAAGAAAAAGAGAGAGAGAGAGAGCGATTGAGGGAAGTTATTAAAAAAGAAAGAAAGAAAGAAGATCGATATTAAAGGACAGAAAAAAAACAGATATCATTAAATGAAATAATGAAAGAAAAAAAGAAACTATTAAAAGAAAAAAGCGAAGAAAGTAAAAAAAAATGAGAGAAACATTAAAAAGAAATAAATCATAAAACAAAAGTTTAAAATTATTAAGAAAAAGAAAACCAAAGAAAAAATGGGAGAGAAAGCCATAAGTCAAAAAGAAATTAAGTTAAAACACTAGAAGACCTACAAATCCTTGAAATAAATGAAGAAAACAAAATATTCATTAAGTCATTAGGTCACGTGACATGGAAATCCCGCGAGATGATGGTTGTGTTGTGGAAACAATGTTTTAAAATTTGACATTTGAATGAAAAATATGGTCGTCTGGTGAATGAGTGCGCATGTGCAAATTCAAGAGACGACGGCTGAATGGAAATTTGTTTAAAAAATACATAAATAATTCTCCTTTAAGTGGACAGAAAGTAAAATGAGGCGAAATAACTAACTGCAGTAACAATGGGAAGAATAAAAATAATTTTCAATGATTGTTTAAATAGTTGTTAAAAGAAAAAAAAAATAATCCTACGTCTGCAGGAGAAATGTTATCACTTGCGTATACGATATTATTATTATTATTATTATTATTATTATTAATAATAATAATAATAATAACAATAATAATAATAATAATAATCAATTCACCCCATTGAAGGCAATAACGGCAAGAATGGTAAGTAAGAATGTGGTGTTTTGCTTAAAGAAATACTGTGGTGTGTTTGGGCCATTCATTATGGCTATCTTTGTGATTCAATAGATATCGGCTTGAAACGACAAATCGGAGAGCCGGGTTCGAATTCCAGTTGAGTTCCTTGCATTCACTTGCGCACAAATACCCTTTGGAAAAGTATTAATGTGTCTCTTCCCTCCAGTTATGGATTAAATAATAGGAGACAGACTGGGTTCTCTAGCCGTGGCTGGCAACCAGTCTACCGTAGAAAGTAATGGCAACCTACTGAAGGATCATATTCTGTCCAGTCAGTCATGTCTCTTTCGAGATATCATCACCCAAAGCGTGTATCACGTAAGGCACTTAACTGACTGAAGTTTAAATATAAGATGCTTGTGAAAGAATATTATATTATGAAAAGAAAAAATGTATTAATACGGTTCGAGAACAATAAAAGAACAGAAATAAAAATAAAAAAAACGGAAGATAACGATTAGCATTGCATTTAAATTTGTAAAGATCAAACTTGTCTGTCGGAAGAGAGTTTCACAAACTCTTCATTCCCATCTATGTGTTAATTAGTAGTAAATCACAATTATCTGCAAAACTTCTTAAAATCCAAAAATATTTTATGGCTTTAAGTAATCTGCAATTGGTGGATAAGCCTTAAAAACGCTGAATTGAAAATCAAAGTTGATTAGAAAACAAGAAACTGGAAGAGAGTTCAACAAGAGAGAAGTGCGATAGAAGAAACTGTTAACATAGAACTGAGGGTTTCAACTACAAAAAGATGAGACTTTACCACCAGTCTAGGACTACACTAGAATTAATAACGTCTAAGTACCATTTAGGAGAGTGGTATTTATTTTTATAAAATATATAATAAAAAATGGCGCAAAGCCAAAAGGGAACTTAGAGAAGTTTGGTGCTTTTATGTTTTATTTTCAAACTTAGCTATCCACAATCACTGACCCAAACACACCACAATATTTCTTAGAGAAAAACACCAGATTCTTACCAATCTTACTACAGCTACCATAATACACCATGGTCTCTACGAAATCATAATTAGTGCCATATGTACAATTTGTTTGTGGAGGGTGTGGAATATAAATAACAATTTAAAATTTAACCCCAATAGAAGAAAGTTCATCAGACCAATTATCGTGAAACTATCTATAAAATAAGTACAGGGAAGATATGTTATGGTTGTGATTAAGTGACTGAAGCCGAGTATTATTATTATTATGTCATTTTTCATCATATTTAGATTTCTGCATTGGTCTCACTACCAACCAAGTCTGCGGGGAGACCTAAGGCAGGTAGTGGCGTGTTGTTATGACTCCATTTCATGTTTTTCTATCCTCCCTATCATCCCCAGCATTACATAGATAACGTTTTCCTTAGTGTGTGGGCTGTACTTAATAATACAATTTTTTGTATATCTCTTAAGCTGGGGTTTCCAGGGATTCTTTCAATGTGTTGTTTTGTTCCATTTTTTATCATTCCAAGTGCACCTACTATCACTGGCACAACTCTTGTTTTCAATTTCCACATTTTTTCTATTTCAATTTCCAGGTCTTTATATTTTGACAGTTTTTCAAATTCCTTGATTGCTATGTTACAATCCGCTGGACAAGCCATATCAATTAATAGACAAGTTTTCTCCTTCTGGTTTTTAACAATAATGTCTGGCCTGTTTGCTTCAATTTTTCTGTCTGTGTAGATGGTGTAATCCCATAGAATGGTTACATCTTCTATTTTTGTAACCGGTGCTGGATGATGTTCATACCAGTGTTTGTTTACAGCTTTTCCATAATGTTTGCACATTGCCCAATGTAAATATTGCCCAACTCTATCGTGGCGATTTTTATATTCGTTTGGGGCAAGCACAGAACAGCCTGAGATTAGGTGGTCTATTGTTTCTTGGTGTTTATCACAAAACCTGCATTTTGGATCCATTTATTATTATTATTATTATTATTATTATTATTATTATTATGTCATTTTTTCATTATAAATCTATATCTGCTATGGTCGCACAACCTACCAAGTCTGCAGGAAAACCTAAGGCAGGTCGTGGTGTGTTGTTATGGCCCCATTTCATGTTTTTTTCATATCTCCCTAACATCCCTAGCGTTACGTAGAAAAAGTTCTCCTTAGTGTGTGGGCTTTACTTAACAAGACAATTTTTTGTAAATCTCTTAAGCTGGGGTTTCCTGGGATTATTTCAATGAGTTGTTTTGTTCCATTTTTTTTATCATTCCAAGTGAATCTACTATCACTGGTACGATTCTTGTTTTCAATTTCTACATTTTTTCTATTTCAATTTCCAGGTTTTTATATCCCTAGCGTTACATAGACAACGTTCTCCTTAGTATGTTGACAGTACTTAACAAAACAATTTTTTGTATATCTCTTAAGCTGGGGTTTCCAGGGATTCTTTCAATGTGTTGTTTTGTTCCATTTTTTATCATTCCAAGTGCACCCACTATCACTGGTACGATTCTTGTTTTCAATTTCCATATTTATTCTATTTCAATTTCCAGGTCTATATTTATTTTTTCCCGTAAGGTCAGAAATGACATTTTCTACTGTGTTTGGCCTTCAGTTGCCCCCCTGTCTATTTTATAAGCTTCATAAATTTATGAAACTGATCAGTCTCTGATTTTAAGAAGATTTGATCTTCAACACTTTTCGATCTTCGTTTTCTTTTTCAGTTAGGGTCATGGAGAAATTCTATTATTTAAATTATTTGTTTATTTTAAAGAAGCTTCTTGATCGTATGATCGGATTTTGCCGAAAACTTAAATTAATTTTTTAGAGAATTTTTGAATTCATTTCGTTGCATTATTATTTTATTTCCGAATTTATTTTTCTCGCATTAAAATTTTAAAATCACACAAATTTTGCATAGACAAATCCCTTCGTAATGGCTTTTTATTTCTTTAAGGCTTGGGCTACTAGGAATCCCTTCAATGAGTCTACTGGAATCTTTTCAAATTAATTCGAAGGCTCCAACTACAACTGAAGTTGTTGATGTCCTTATTCGCTACTTTTTTTAGGTTTTGATTTTATTGAACTTTTGCCTGATATTTGTCCTCCTATATAGCGGCGAATGCTGGACAATTTCCTCAAAGATGAAGCTGAAGGTCGAAGCAACGGAAATGTGGTTCTACAGAAGGATGCTGAAGATACCATAAAGCGAACATGTGAGCCACGACAGTTGGTTTTGGAGAGAATAGAAAAACAAACTTATAATTGAAATCAAGAAGAGACAGATGAAATTTCTGAGACACGTGATGAGGAAGGAGGGCTTGGAAAATCCGATACTCACAGGACAAATAGATGGAAATAGGGTCAAGCGAAAGCTCTGTGTGATATACTTGACGGGCTTAAGCAAATGGATAGCAGTGCAGGTTTGAGAGAAATAACATGACAGAATATATTAAGAGTTACAAAGAACAGGAAAATGTGGAGGGCCATGATCGCCTTTGTCCTGAAGTGATTTGGTAGATATAAAATAGGAAGTATTTTGTTAATTCTTTGAAGATCTTTAAAGATACATTACAGTTTGCAGGAACTGCCATGTCAATAAAAAAGCACATTTTGTTTTTGCGTTCTCTGATCGTGATCTGTGGATGTGCGTTATGGTGCAGTGAATATCGGCTCTGAATGAGAAATCGGGGAGCCGAGTTCGAATTCAAGTTGAATTCATGGTATTCACTTTCGCAGAAATTCCTTTAGAAAAAGTATTAATCCGTCTCTTCCCTCTAGTTGTGGGTTAAACAACAGGACATATTGGGTTCTCTAGCCTTGGTTGGTAACCAGTCTACCGCAGAAAGTAATGGCAACCTACTGCGGGATAATCTTCTGCCCAGTCAGTCATGTCTCTTTCAAGATATGATCGCCCAAGCGTGTATCACGTATGGCACTTAACTGACTGACTGAACATAAAAGGTGGAAACAATTGAAAATTCTACTGGGTATAAAGTGGGGGATCGGTTTTCTATTGCTATGAACTAATAAACAGATCCTCCACTTACTACTTAGTAATATAATGATATAATCCATCTCTTCTCACTTCAGCTATGAGCTAAATGGCAGGATAGATTGGGTTTTATAGTCATGGTTGGCAACCAATCTACCGCAGAAAGCAATGGCAACCTACTGCGGGATAATCTTCTGCCCAGTCAGTCATGTCTTTTTCAAGATATGATCGCTCAAGCATGTATCGCGTATCGTACTTAACTGACTGACTGATTAATCGTTTATCTATTGGCGATTGCGGAACTCTGAAAGTGGGGTCGCTTTAGGGGGCGAGATTTTTTTTCTTTTGAGGAGGAAGGGAACAAACTCAAGCAGTGTCTTCATTTTCATACCACCCCCCTATCGTATACACAATTAGGGATTAATTTGAGTAAAAGTATATTACTTCACTAAATTAAACGGGATTACTTTTCATTCATAGTAGTGGAGTTCGAATCTTGCCCACTTTTCCACTCTCAAATTGTTGGAACACAAGAGAGGTTAATTTCAAAACAAAATCAAATGGTTCAATACTAGCAGAACAGTGTGATTTGTTTCCACTGATTTTTTCCTCCACAAAACTTTTTTGAATCGCAAAGTATAATGCGAAAAAAATAAATTCGGAAATAAAATAATGCAACGAAATCAATCAAAAAATCCCCTAAAAAATTAATTTAAGTTTTCGGCAAAATCCGACCATACTTTAAAACTACTTTAAAATAAAGAAATAATTTAAATAATAGAATTTCTCCATGACCCTAACTGAAAAAGGAAAAGTGGGAAGATCAAATCTTATGAAAATCAGAGACTGATCAGTTTCATAAATTTATGAAGCTTATAAAAGTGACAGGGGGGCAACTGAAATGCAAGCTAAAATCTGGTCGTAGGTTGGCCCCTTCTACCCCCACCCGTAGAATCGCCACTGATCATATCTTACAAAACCATAAAATCGATTTTTCAAAGACAAATGGTAACTACAAAAGCCTGGATGATGATCTGTGTCAAAGATCATGAAAGAAAGAATCAACTTTATTCACTAATAAAAGAAACCAATAAATTTTAAAGAAAATTCCCAAAGGGTGAAGAAGTACAAAAAAACTATAATATACTCACTGCAGCGGTAAAAAAAAAACAAAAACAAAAAAAAACTTAGATGGCCCTGGGTATGACGGTAAACTTCATCTTGCAGCAAGACCTCTGACTTGGAGGTTGTGAGGTGCATGGAACCATCTCTTAATTGCTGTTGTTCCCAGGTCCACCCTGACGGGGAGTGGTAGCAGCTTTTAGGGTTCTAGCTATGGGCAAATAGCTTGTCACCAAAGTGGGTTCAAAACACTATGAAAGTATAAAAATAAACTTTATAGAAATAAATACATAAAAATCGGGGAGCCGAGTTCGAATTCCAGTTGAATTCGTTGCATTTACTTAAGCACAAATACCCTTAGGAAAGGTAATAATCCGTCTCTTCCCTCCATCTATGGGTCAAATAACAGGACAGATTGGGTTCTATAGCTTTGGTTATCAACCAGTCTACCACAGAAAATAATGGCAACCTACTGCGGGAAAATTTCCTGCCCAGTCAATCATGTTTCTTTTAAGATATGATCACCCAAGCGTGTTTCACGTATGGAACTGAACTGACTGACTGAATATAATAGTTGGAATCATGATTATGGCTTCTACTGGTCATAAAGTGAGGAATCGGTTTTCTATTGTTATGAAGTAATAAACTGACCCCCAATAATTACTACGTAATAATATAATACATCGCTTCACCTTATAGCTATGATTTATAAAACAGGACAGACTGGTTTCTATAGCCTTGGCTGGCAACTATTCTACCGCAGAAAGCAATGGCAACCTACTGTGGGAGAATCTTCTGCCCAGTCAGTCATGTCTCTTTCGAGACATGATCGCCCAAGCGTGTATCACGTATGGCACTTAACTGACTGATACATAAAAATAGACTTTTATAGAAAAATATACATTTTTGAAGGAAAAATATTACCAACTGTACATTTTTGAAGGAAAAAATTATTACCATAACACATTTCTTTAAGAAAAATTGTCATAATACACTTTTGAAAGAAAAAATATTACCAGCAATACATTTTTGAATACAAAACAAGAATACATCTTCTGTTTTCTCAAATAAAAAATAAATAAATAAATAAATTTTTCATCTGTTCACTCCACTATAATCGGTATTCACATCCTTCTCTTACCCACTTCCTGGCATTCCCTATAACCTGTCACTCTTTCTCATAACTTTCCTTCTATGTAACCCCCTGCAAAACAGTGGCAATAAAATACTTTGTTTGGAGTGATATGATTATAAAAAAAAATCTGACTCAATCAAACTTCTCACTATAACCGAACATTTAAAAAAATACCTTAAAATCCTACCTTTTTGCCATTAAATAACCTACAAAGGTTGATATGCCTTTAAACAAAACTCAGACTCCAACTCAAACTTACTAAATCTACCCTCTCACTATAACCAGACATAAAAAATATCTTAAAACCCAACCTTTTTGGCATTGAATAACCCACAGAAGTGTTGATATGCCGTTAAACAAAACTGAAATTGAAACTCAAAGAACTTAGAAAAGAAAGCAAAAGCAATATAGCAAATACAAAAACGATGGCAAGATAATCCCCTTCATGGTCAATACTCTGTCCGTACCAAACAAGCTGACGTAGATAAACTGCCAACCCATCAGTGGTTACGTAATGCAGGCTCAAAAGAGGAAAACGAAGGTTTCATTCTTTCTGCACAAAACCAATGCTTGCTAACAAGAAATTCTTTCCAGTCAACTTTGATCTTCAAAAATTAGAATGCAGTGTCAATCATTATCATCTGTCTTCTTTATTTGTGTTTTTTAATACCCTCTCTCGTTAATAATGATTTTTGCCCATATTATCTCATGTTCAGTAACCACCTGTTTGCATCTGAGTTGTTACAATGAAATTTTCTAACTTGGGACGAAAGGATTAAAAATTATCCGTGTCAAAATACATGAAATAAATAAGAGACTTTATACAGTAATATAGGAAGCCAACAAATTCAAAAAGGAATTTCATGTTGGCGAAGAAGTGCAAGTAAACCATATTACGCCTAATACAGCAGCAAAAACTAAAAAAGGGATGACAGGGAGGGCCATTATCTTTGCAGCAAAATATGCCACTTTTAAGGGAAGGAAACTTCAAGAAACCGCAATGAACACCATCCAGACCCGATTATAGACACAGGACTTGTAACACTTTCATGGGAATTTACAATACACACAAACAAAACAATCAAAGATAATCGTCAAGACATTGTCCACTAAAGACCGCAAGAACAGAATGTGCTTTCTTTTTAACATGACAGCCTCTATAGATTGTAATCTTTGAAGATCTTCCAAGATAGGACCTGTAACAATTTTACGGGACTTTACAATACACACAGAACAATCAAAACTAATCGCCCAGGCATCGTGATCAAAGACCACAAGAAGCGAATGTGATTTCTCATTGATACGGCAGTCCCTACAGATCGTAATGTATCTTTGAAGATCTTAAAAAAACTATAAAAATACAAGGATCTTGAAGTGAAAATCTAAGAAAAAAAAACGTGGCGCGTGAGGACATTAATAATTTCAGTTGTAGTTGGAGCCCTTGGATTGACTGGAAAACGTTCTGGTAGACACACTGAAGGGATTCCTGGTAGTCTATGCCTTAAAGAAATAAAAAATGTGCTCACAAGTATAGTTCACACATTACCAAGAGCTTTTATCTATGTGAAAATTGTGTGATTTTTTTTTCTTCAAAAATGATTTATGGACAATGTAAGGAAACCTAATACAGCAGCAAAAACTAAAAAAGGAATTAAAAGTAAATGCAAAGTCACATAAATAGAATAAACCACGCAGACAAACAAATAACGGATAAATTGAAAATAAGCGACAAAATTACAACAAAGGACGCATATATGTTTTTAAAAGACCAGAAGCTGGAATTCTACCGTAAATTATCCAAGAGAATAATAAACCCTACAAAATCAGAAATCGGTTGAATTGGTAAGGTAATATTAGAAAGAGTCAACCAGCAAATAAGGAATAAAATTCAACTCATGCAATGGAAGGGTACAATAGACGTAATCAAATGGTTTAAAAACCTTGGGGAAAAAATAATGCCACTTTCTGACAATTTGACATCGTGGATTTTTTACCCATCGATTTCTGAGGACCTTTTCAATCTTGACCTGGAATTCGATGAAATTCTACTCTGACATCTCAAAAGATGAAATCAAAATAATTTTCAACTGTAGAAAATCAGTTCTCATCCACGACAACGAACAGTGGACAAAAAACTGAACGGATAGTTTTGATTTATCTATGGGAGCCCTGGATTCTGCAGGATCTTCAGATCTGGTAGGATTATTCCTATTGTACAACCTCACTGCGCATAAAGAAATTGACACGACCAATATAGTATTATATAGAGATGACGGACTCATCATAAATAAATAAATCTACTGGAGGTAAGGTTGATAAAACTAGAAAATTAATTCATAAAGTCTTTAAATCCTTTGATCTTAACGTAGTGATTATTCCCAATATCAAGCATTAGACTTAGTATCGAACACGTTCCAACCTTACATGAAAAACAATGCTAACCCAATATATATAACCCTCAATTCTAATCACCCACCATCCATTATCATGCATATCCCATCATCAGTAGAACGCCGCATTAACACACATTCATCCAGTAAAGAAATATTTGATAAACACAAGGTAATTTACGACAGAATCCTTAAAGAAAGCGGATATAAATCATCCAAAATTAACTTTGTGGAAAAATTCAAAAGCACAAGAAGTAAAAATAGAAACAGGAAAATCATATTGTATAACCCTCTTTTTAATCAATCAGTTAACTTCAAGCTGGGACATAAATTTCTTAAATTAATAGATAAGCATTTTCCCCAAAAAACCCTCTAAGCAAAACCTTCAATAAAAATACAATAAAACTAAGCTATAGCTGCTCCAATAATCTAGAAAAAATAATTAAAATACATAACAGCAAAATATTAAAATCACACAACAAAAATAAGTCCAACACTAATACCAGTCCGCCCCATAATAAAAACCTCCGCAACTGTAGAAACCCTAAGCAATGCCCCATTACCAATAAATGTGTAACGAAATCCCTGATGTATATGTGCTCGATTTCATCCACGGAGAATTCTAAAGATGAAAAAGTTTATATCGGAAATTAAACATTAAACTTCACCTATTACCTTAAATACAAACACACCTATTACCTATTCACCTATTACCTATTACCTTAAATACAAACATTTAATCTTTCCTCCGTCATAAAATTCTACTTATAACGCACCTATTACCTACTTAGCTATTAACTTAAATTTTTAACATTAAAATTTACCTCTTACATTAAATTTTACTGCAAACAGTGATCTAATTAAAATTTAAAATTTAATAGAAAAAATCGGTTTCCAAACTGTGATCTAATTTAAATTTAAAATTTAATAGAAAAATCGATTTCCTAAATCCAAAATTAAGATTAAATATAAAAAATTAAATTAATGATAAAAACTCTACTTAAATACAAATATATTCTGTACAAAATAAGCATTCCACCCCTTACTTGCTCCTCTAAGAAATCCAAAGGATATAGTCTAGTCGCAAGATAATAAAAACTTACATGCTAACTGCTAATGTTAAAACTGTCTAGAGAACTCACAGACACTGATTAATCAGCCACATTCACTACCCACACCACAAGACTTATTCCCTTATCACTAACCCCCACCAACATCCCACACACAACTGACCAAATATAAGAAAAGAGTCTTTCCATTCCTGTCCACACCGCCTGATGAGACATTGTAGTTTCAATGTCGAAACAAATGTACTATTTGTAGAGGATATATATATATATATATATATATATATATATATATATATATATATATATAAAGAATTCTGTACATGTTCTAAAATATAATTTATAATAAATATTCACAGTTCTATATATTATATATCGAGCACTATTTTGAATTAATGTTTTGGACGTTGTGAAAATTTTTTTTCGTTCTGTATTCACTCGGATATGTATATATATATATATGTGTGTGTGTGTGTGTGTGTGTGTGTGTGAGAGAGAGAGAGAGAGAGAGAGAAAGAGAGAGAGAGTGTGTGAGTGTGTGAGTTGATTAATAGGTCTATAGAAACTAATTTGGAAGTGAGGTATTTTATGCTTTTTATTGTTAACGAAAGTAACTAACCTAATTTACTCCGGTTCAGAAGACTTAGGAGGAGTCTGAACTGGGCAATAAGCGAACCTATTTACTCCTATTGAGTAGAAAAATAATTAGTAAATAGAATGTCAGGGTTCAGACGGAAGAGTTAGAAGTACAAAGAGAAGGTGAATTTAAAAGGAACTAAAAACTCAATCCTAAACAGGAAAAGAAAACAAAGGCTAGGAGTGAAGACCGAACGACAGGAGAACCGGTCTACTATGTGTTGAGGAAAAAAAATTAGTAAATAAAATTTCAGACTTCAAGCAAAGGCGTGAGAAGAGTAGAGTTGAAGTCGACATTCGAAGGAACCGGAAATCTAATGCAACTCAGGAAACAAGAGGTAAATCCCTACTTCTCTTTAAAAGACTAGAAAGGTGTTCGAACTGGATGAGAGGCAAACTTATCCAATTCTACTGATTTTAAATGTCCCACTTTATGTTAAGTGGAAAACTTTAACCCGAGAAGGCGGGATTAGTCATTCTTCTGGAGGTTAATTGTTATGGAAGTTTTAAAAAGGTTTCTCTAAAACGATGAAAAGAGAGCAGTTTCAATATGGAAAAGAATAACGACATGGAGCTGATATAGTTATTGCATTTTACTTCATGGTAAAATTAACTTTAGTATTGGTTAGATTATTTTGTTTTACGGCATATCAACCTCAGTGAACAAATTAATGCCGAGAGGATATTTCGGATATGTTTGGATTATATTGTTTTATGGCATATCATTCTCAATGGACAATTTAAACCGGAAAGTTTTTTTTAGGATAGGTTTGGTTTATTTTGTTTTACGGCATATTAAACTCAGTGGACAATTAAATGCCGACAAGATTTTTAGGATATGTGTGGATTATATTATTTTACGGTATATTAACCTCAGTGGACAATTAAATACCGACAAGATTTTTTGGATATGTTTGGATTGTATTGTTTTACGGCATATTAACCTCAGTGGACAATTAAATACCGACAAGATTTTTTAGGATATGTTTGGATTGTATTGTTTTACGGCATATTAACCTCAGTGGACAATTAAATACCGACAAGATTTTTAGAATATGTTTGGATTGTTTTATTTTACGGCATATTAACCTCATTGGACAATTAAATACCGGCAAGATTTTTGAATATGTTTGGATTATATTATTTTACGGTATATCAACGTTAGTGGAAAATTTAATGTGGACAAGATTTTCAGCATAGATTTGTATAAAGTCAATAGACATACTTAATAAGAAATTAGTTTGTAGATCTGGGTTTTCTTTGTTTTTTTTTGTTTTTTTTGTCTTTCTTTTACGCCATATCCACCTCAATGGTTGATTTAATGCCGACAAAATTTTCAGGGTAGGTATACAACTCTATTATTATACTTTCACAGTGTTTTGACCACAGTTTGGGAGTTAACTCTTTGCCTATAGATCGGACCCTAACAGACGATACCACCCCAGGTCATTGTAGACCTGGGAACAACGGCAATTAAGAAGTGGTTCTACCCTTTACAATCGCCCGATCACAATTACTTTTTTTTTAATCATCTCACTCCAAACAAGTCATTCCACTGCCACTGTTGCACAGGGGGTTACATAGGGGAAAGTGATGAGAAAGGGGGGTTATTTATAGGAAATGTCAGGAGGAGGGTAATAGACGGATGCCGAGGATGGGGATGGAGTAGATGAAAAAAAGAGCTTATGAGAATGGATGCAAGTTAGTGTGATAGGAGATGTCTATTGACCTTACATTTAAATTCCTGGAGATTGTAGCTGACGGGAAAGCATATATATATAAGGAAAGTCCACAAGCGAGAGGTGCGATAAAAGAAGCTGTTGGAGTATAAATTGTGGTTACATTTTATCGGTTTCACTGTAGAAGGGTTGTACCTAATTGCTAATCTAGTAGCTCGTGTAAATTCATACCTAAGGGGAACTAAGTTCATCGGAACAGTAGCCATGATTGTTGCCAGATATAGTTTATCATCATACGCAAAACGACTTTTTTTTATGGGAATAACTTTATTTTTTCTTTCTGATAATCTGCATACATTTCATTTAAACTGCATATATTCCGTTTACCATACCAAGCAAACTATTCGCTTCTAAATTTAACTAATGTTGCTTTCTTAGAGTTTTGGTTGAACTGCCTTTGGAAATGAAGTCCAGTTATGATTCGAGCTTGTCGAATAACTCGTCAAGTTTGGGCTTTTAAAATGATTACATTAACCGCTTAAATTAATTTAAGAGAAGTCAACGAAACTTTTAAGCTTTTTTATTCCATTAAACTTGATACTAAGAAAAAAAATTCATCATAATTTTGTTTACGAGTGTAAAATGTCATTGGTCAGAGAAGGACATGATATTTCTATCTAAAAATACCTCATAATTTGGTTTATACTTTCGAGAATCTGCTCTTCAAATAATTTCTGAGCGGACAAGACATTTCTCCAAAAAATCGTTAGTAATTCTATTTATGTATTAAAAAAACGACACTGCTCCCAAATTTTCCAAATGGGAAATATTTCTCTGAATTAAAAAAAAAAGTAATTTCCCTAATTTTATTTATGTCTTAAACAACGAGCGAACTCCCGTGCAAGCGAGATCAGGCGAGATTTTTCTCTTTCTTTTGCTATTCACTATTTTTGGTGTTAACAACATTTACCGAAATCAGTCGATTGCACAATTAAAATTTTATTTTCACTCGTAAATCGTTGAACGAAATTGAATTTGTATTTTTTGTTATTTTCTGCTAAATTGTTCTTGAAAATGATTTTTTTTTTTCAAGTGATGAATGAAAAATGCATTAAAATTAGTGAATCTATAAACGCGCCTTAGAATATTCGAAAGAAAGATGATATTCTATCGAAATATTTGGGGACGTATCTTCTGGAGACCTTATAAATATTTTTTAAAAATCAAGCGTTTCGATTACATCTTCAGACGTGTGAAAAAATTTTTTTTTTAAATTTCATATAAATTTTCTTATTTTTCATTTCTTTACTTTAAATCAGAACACACACACACACACACACACACACACACACACACACACACACACATATATATATATATATATGATAAAATAAGTAAAGAACAATATGAAAAAGTGTCTTCAATCTAAAATGTTTGACTTTATTTAGCTTCTTCAGAAATTTTTTTTAAAGGCACGAAAAAAATATTTTTTAAATGTATATGTGTTTAAAAAAATATTTTACTTCGAATCTTGTAAACAAATACCCGAAGAAGCCTAATAAATGAAACATGTTAAATTAAAGACACACTTCAAACTCGTCTTCACTTATTCTTTCACCTGAAGAAGAACGATAATGTTCTGAAACGTGAAATCTTTTAAGTAATGATATAATGATTTTATCTACCATTGTAATAACAAAATTACAATATTAAGCTCTACTTTGTATTGAGCACTCCTTTTAAAAGTAAATGCAAGGAAAAGAAGGCTTTTTTAATCTTTCTGTTCTTTTAATTCCTTATAATACTATATATATATATATATATATATATATATATATATATATATATATAGGCGGTGTAGATATAGAATAATCTAAAGGAGTGCCCATTACATAAAGTGGTAGGATAACTCTCTAGGAGAGCACTAAATATATATGTATATAAATACATATAGAGCAAATATATGTAAAACTTAAGACAGACACGTTATTCCATGGTTAAGTGGGGGCATGGCCTGTTTCAGGCGAACCATTTTCAGCTTTCGTCTTTATTGTACAGAAGATTTTACACGAATGAAATTCACAAACCCCGAAAAAACCAAAAACAGAAATAAAAATAAAGATCGCTCACTTAAAAGTGAAAATTTAAGAAAAATATACATCAGTTGTATGTGCTTAAAAAATAATATTTTACTTCGAACTTACACATCGGTTTGAAAAGTAAAAGATAAAGAAATGATAAAATAGGTTAGGGGCGAGAGAGATAGCGTTAAAGAAAAAGGGTGTTTTTATAAGCGTAACGAAGGGGAAAGAAGAAGAAAGAAGTGAGAAATATATTTAATTTAGAAGAACAAAAATGGTATGAAACATGAAATTTATGTAGTGATTGAAGGCTTTTATCTATCAGTGTAATAATAAAATAATAATAAAGACATACCAATATATACACATCACTCACAGAGATACAAAAAAGAAAAAAGATATTTGCATAAGCATAGGCGCATATATATATATATATATATATATATATATATATATATATAATTACTACATATATATATATATATATATATATATATATATATATATATGTAGTAATTTTGTATATTCAGTGGTTTATAAAAGCATTATATCATTACACAAACATTTTGATGTTTCAGAACAATACTGTTCTTCTTCAGGTGATATGTTAAAATAAATTGTGAAAATGAGTTATTTTAAAAATATATGATAAATTCATGGTTATTTACAAATTTAAGGAATGGTAGTTGGAGAAAATGCTTATAGAGAAAATGGCTCGGTGTCTAGGCATGTCACTTTTTAATTTTGTCTGGATACGATACATAGTGGGACAATAGATATTTTTTTAAACCCGGTTCACATTCCACCCACATCTATTGAACAGGTGAAGAGGCTCATCCCTTGTTTCCTGTTTAGGATGCGGTTTCCGGTTTTCTCTTTTCCAATCTTTTCACTCTTTTCTTTTATTATTATTATTTTTTTTTTTTTTGGAGTAGATAGACTAAACTATCGCCCGGTTCACACTCCACCCACATCTATTGAACAGGTGAAGAGGCTCATCCCTTGTTTCCTGTTTAGGATGCGGTTTCCGGTTTTCTCTTTTCCAATCTTTTCACTCTTTTCTTTTATTATTATTATTTTTTTTTTTTTTGGAGTAGATAGACTAAACTATCGCCCGGTTCACACTCCACCCACATCTATTGAACAGGTGAAGAGGCTCATCCCTTGTTTCCTGTTTAGGATGCGGTTTCCGGTTTTCTCTTTTCCAATCTTTTCACTCTTTTCTTTTATTATTATTATTTTTTTTTTTTTTTGGAGTAGATAGACTAAACTATCGCCCGGTTCACACTCCACCCACATCTATTGAACAGGTGAAGAGGCTCATCCCTTGTTTCCTGTTTAGGATGCGGTTTCCGGTTTTCTCTTTTCCAATCTTTTCACTCTTTTCTTTTATTATTATTATTTTTTTTTTTTTTTGGAGTAGATAGACTAAACTATCGCCCGGTTCACACTCCACCCACATCTATTGAACAGGTGAAGAGGCTCATCCCTTGTTTCCTGTTTAGGATGCGGTTTCCGGTTTTCTCTTTTCCAATCTTTTCACTCTTTTCTTTTATTATTATTATTTTTTTTTTTTTTGGAGTAGATAGACTAAACTATCGCCCGGTTCACACTCCACCCACATCTATTGAACAGGTGAAGAGGCTCATCCCTTGTTTCCTGTTTAGGATGCGGTTTCCGGTTTTCTCTTTTCCAATCTTTTCACTCTTTTCTTTTATTATTATTATTTTTTTTTTTTTTGGAGTAGATAGACTAAACTATCGCCCGGTTCACACTCCACCCACATCTATTGAACAGGTGAAGAGGCTCATCCCTTGTTTCCTGTTTAGGATGCGGTTTCCGGTTTTCTCTTTTCCAATCTTTTCACTCTTTTCTTTTATTATTATTATTTTTTTTTTTTTTGGAGTAGATAGACTAAACTATCGCCCGGTTCACACTCCACCCACATCTATTGAACAGGTGAAGAGGCTCATCCCTTGTTTCCTGTTTAGGATGCGGTTTCCGGTTTTCTCTTTTCCAATCTTTTCACTCTTTTCTTTTATTATTATTATTTTTTTTTTTTTTGGAGTAGATAGACTAAACTATCGCCCGGTTCACACTCCACCCACATCTATTGAACAGGTGAAGATGCTCATCCCTTGTTTCCTGTTTAGGATGCGGTTTCCGGTTTTCTCTTTTCCAATCTTTTCACTCTTTTCCTTATTTTTTTTATTTTTTTTTCAATTGGAGTAGATAGACTAAACTATCGCCCGGTTCACACTCCACCCACATCTATTGAACAGGTGAAGAGGCTCATCCCTTGTTTCCTGTTTAGGATGCGGTTTCCGGTTTTCTCTTTTCCAATCTTTTCACTCTTTTCCTTTTTTTTTTTTTTTTCAATTGGAGTAGATAGACTAAACTATCGCCCGGTTCACACTCTACCCACATCTATTGAACAGGTGAAGAGGCTCATCCCTTGTTTCCTGTTTAGGATGCGGTTTCCGGTTTTCTCTTTTCCAATCTTTTCACTCTTTTCCTTATTTTTTTATTTTTTTTTCAATTGGAGTAGATAGACTAAACTATCGCCCGGTTCACACTCCACCCACATCTATTGAACAGGTGAAGAGGCTCATCCCTTGTTTCCTGTTTAGGATGTGGTTTCCGGCTTTCTCTTTTCCATTCTTTTTACCCTTACGTAGCCCCCTGCGCATCAGTGGCGTTACCGCCTTGTTCGGGGTGATATGATTAAAAAAAAAATTTAAAAAAATGAGTAGACAATAATTTTTAGCAGGAGGTTGGACTTTAGGGTTTTCTTTTATTGAACAACAGATTTTTTTTTACTACTATCTCTTGAGTAAAGGGGCTGGAATCTTTAAGTTAGAATAAGGGCTTAATAATTATGGTATACTTAGATATATGCATTGTGTGAGTCATTTATTTTAGTAAAATACTTTTTTTTAATTATATTGGAGTATAAGTTATAAATGGAACATTGTAATTAATTAAATTTTAAAGAAAATAATTTTCTCTAATTAAGGTACATAGTGGGACCACACAATACTTAAATAGATAAACAATTTTTAACAGCAGGTTGGATTTTTTTGTAACTACTTCATGAGTAAAGTGACTGGAATGTTTATGTTATAATTAGGATTAAATAATTATGGTATATTAAAGTATATTTTAGTTAAGAAGACTAATTAAGTATTGTGTATTTTAGTAAAATAAATTTTAAGTTATATTGGAACATAAGTTATAAATGAAACATTTAATTATTTTTTTAATTTAAAATAGAATTATTTTGTATTAGCAGTATAGCTCGGTTGTAATGAAAGCTTTAAAATTAATCCATGGTCCTGGAGCTCAGACTCTTTGGACGATGGCAAGAAAGACTAAAAAGCAATAGTTGTTTCCAGTTAAAGCGAAACCGTAGACTGAAAGAAAAATGAATGGATGTAAGTCAAATTTTAATTTCCTGGTATCGATATCAAATAAGATTTTTTTGTCGTAAAATGAATTTTAAAGGCTAAATAAGTCCTTTGATAAATTGTATCATGGCTGAGACTAAGAACTACAATTATATCTACTTAGAGCCAAACTCGAAGCAAAAACTAAAATAAAAGGGTTGAAAAAAATACAGACATACAGATAAACAGACACACACACAAACATCTTGCCTTTTATATATGCATATTATCGATTTTCTGCAACCTTGAAACTTCTGAATATCGTTTCTTATGTCTTTGTCTATGAGTGTATCAAATTTGATTAAAATCAGATCACTCCTTCTATAAACCGATTTTTTTCGGTTATTGATTTTCGATATTTATCGGGGGTACCTCGACACAAAGCCTAGCTAAGAAGACTTGCAGACTTATCGTACAACTGTGTAAATTTTCAAGAAAATCGGTTCAGTTTAGATTAGATGATAAATTGTGGGAACATATGTTATTGAAATTGGCAGATAACATTCTTTAACAGCAGGCTGGACTTCAGGTTTTTTTATAATATACATAACAGTAAGAGAGGTACTGGTGAGACTAGGAGACGCTTGTTCTTCAAGAAAATGATCAGTGCAGAAACAAAAGGCCTGAATATGAAGAGCCAAATACACGTCAAAGAACAAAACGTTCACCACTTACTTGCTATTCAGGTTTTAACCATATCGGTCTGATCGGAGAGTAAGGGCCCTTAATGGCTGATGAGACGGGTTTGGTTTAAACCTGCGTAGCAAGTATATAGTGAACATTTCATTCTTTCTGAAAATCTGAAAAAAGCTATATACCAAGCATTTTCTCTACTAAATACAAAAATGAGAAAAAAGTGTTTATAGGGATTTCCACTGGACTTTGCAAATAGATTATTCTTTGATTATTTTTTTCACATATTTTGCTTATTGAGGGAATTGAAATTGATTTTGGGTATGCACTTGATATACACTCCTGATCAAAAATTTAAGACCACTTAAAAATTTTGAAGAATAATATTTTTTTTACAGACAGATTTTAAACACCTCCCACTTAAGGTTACCAATACTACAATCTAAATGGTTATGGAAACAAAAAGCTACATTCCAAACATTTTATTTAGAAATTTACATTTTTATAAAATGAGGCGATTTACGCATGATCAAAATTATAAGACCAGGTGTATAAATTGTTAGACCTATGGTAATTCCAATGTTTTTAGTTCAGTTAGAGATTAGCAATCACTGCGTAAAGGTGTTACCATGCCTAAAGCAAGCAAACTTACCAAAGTTGAGCGTTCTCGAATTCTAGTTCTTGTTATTAGTAGCGCTCAGTTATTACACACCCTGTTTTTAATGAGTCCAAGTATACAGGGCTTGGCACAGGAATTGAACTCACAATTACTATGTCATCAAATTCACGAAAAAAAAAAACAATTTAATCTACCCTCTGGAAGAATGGTAGTCTTTGAAAAACAGTAGCTACCTTAGCATATACGCATCGTTCATTCAGCAATGAATTAGAACACTCTCAGCCATTGGGCGTATATAATGATAATATGCACACTAAAACGTCTGCTTCCTTCTCCCGAGCGCCCATAGCTGAAAGGTAGAATCGCCGACTGACGCCAATTCGGTCGGGTTTCAATCCTGGATAAAAAGAACTCGGCTGACTAACCGTACTGATGAGCAGATCTGTCTGCCGATGACTATGACTATATATATATATATAAATTAGGGAATTAGAGAAAACAGCTAAGCCGAAATAGAACTTTTTTTTCTTTAAATTTAGAACTCTCATCGTCGCATTTCCTTTGTGCGTATTTCTCGTCGTGTCAACGGAAACATTATTTTATTCTGATGAAGTCCTAAAGGACGAAACGCTGCACACGAAAAAAAAAAATTTTGTCATTAATTTTCATAAAATAGATTAGTATCGATTAGGTTCTCCAGATCAGGAAAAAAAAAAAAAACAGTGAGAGAGGTGCATTTCTATAGATTCGCACTTTCCTTTCCTCTATGTTAGAATTGGTTTTTAATTACTTGGCGAGGTCCCTGTCTTTCTTTTTTTCTTTCTTTCTTTCTTTCTTTCACTATCTATCTATCTATCTATCTATCTATCTATCTATCTATCTATCTATCTTAATAAATATACATATTATCCTATGTTTTATTTCAGCAATATTCGAGTGGTTAACATGTCAACCACCCGAAGATTGCTGAGTCGTGCATAAAATATAGGATAATATGTATATTTATTAATATATATTTTTGTTCCGTTAGAAAACATAGACCACTGTTTCTTTACACCTGATTAATATTTATATAATGATGTGCATACAACTGTATACACACACACACACACACACACACACACACACACACATATATATATATATATATATATATATGTGTATATATATGTATATATATATAATGAAGTTTGGTATTTTAATAGAATTCTTTTACTTTCATTACCATTTCTCCTTCGATGAACGTTTCTGGAGATTTGTCTTTTTCTTTGCTTTCTATTAAAACATGTTTTTAAATATTTGGAAAACTATCCCCTCACTCGCTCTCTCTCTCTCTCTCTCTCTCTCTCTCACACACACACACACACACACACACACACACACACACACACGCGCACACGCTCTTTCTTTTTATTTTTTATTTCTGTTGTCTTCATCTTAGGTTTATATGTATATATCTAAAGACACACACACATACACACACAAATATAGATCTGTCTCCGGATGACAATAATATATATATATATATATATATATATATATATATATATATATAACCAGTTATTAGTAAGAGTCAAATTAGACTAGTGAACAATTGTATCAAAAAATATTGAATACGTACTTAAAGGAAAAAAAGAAAAAAGAACATGTATAGATTTAAATATTCTAATTAGAAAGATCAGTTTGTTATGCTTGCATGGATTCAACATTCTTTAATATAATGCCTGATAAAACCAAGGTAGCGTAATTAGCCCATCATCCTAATTGAAATATATATATACTCCGTCCACTTTCTCACCGACTGAATGTGGCTTCCCTCTGTCTCTTCTACAAATATTATCGTGGCTTCTGCTCCGACGAGTTCAGCTCACTAACGCCCCCAAATAATGTACTCGAGCAACCAGATTGGTAACAAGTTCCCACCCTTTTACAGTTAAATCAACCAAATACAGCCGTCACTTCTACTCCATCACCTGTGGAACTCCCTTCTCTATAATTGATTTCTTGGCGACTACAATCTCCATGAATTTAAATGCAATGTCAAATCCTATCTCTTATCTACTTGACTCCAGTCCTTCTCTGGCCCTTTCTCCATATATCTTGTTCTTTTTCTTCCTCACTCTACCCTCGCAACTGTAATCACGCCGGTATTCCCATCCTTCTCTTGCCCTTTCTCTGACACCCAGTGTAACCGGTTTGTCTTTCTCTTCACTCTTCTTGTGCTTAAACTTTCACTCTTCTTTTATGTAACTTCCCAGGCGGACCAGTGCTTGTACCGCCTTGCTTGGGGTGAGATGATAATATATATATATATAATCGCCTCACCACGAGCAATGCAGTAACGCCACTGATGTGCAGGGGGCTACATAAGAAAGAACTCAATTCATTTCAGAAGAAAGTTTTTATGCAATTTTTCAATTAATCTAATGATTTGATTTCTTTTCAGCGCATAAATTACAGAAAAACTGTTCAAATGTTTTGTTTATCCGAGCGCTTTCGGCTATACTTTTAGCCATTATAGAACATGGATTTTATTTTACATTTGACAGAATGTATGCGATGAGTATGTTTGTAGAGCAGTGTGTATGTGTTTTGTACCGAACACGGTAAGCACGTTGTTAACGTGTTCGTAGTTGATGCAGTTTTCTTTTTTTTTTTGTAATACCTCCTGTATTTTTATCCTTTTTTGCATATGGATGGATGCTGTCAATAAATATGCTGCGGATAGGGTTTGCTAGATTTCTGTGTGTGTTTAAATGAGATTGAATAGAGCTCCGTTTATAGAAATACATAGTGAACGCATAACCGAAAGCGCTCGGTAAACATAACATTTAGACAATTTCCAAATAATTTACTTTCTCAAAAAAAAAAAAAAAAAAAAAAAACTCAATCGATCGCATAAAAATTACATATAAAAACTTAACCATAATAACTTGTCTATCATTTTTAATAACTGCACACACACAAACACACACACACACACACACACACATATATATATATATACTGAACGCACACACATTTTTCCCACATCCATAAATAACAAACTTATTGTTTCTTATATTCAAATGAAAATCATTTTCACAACAATGATCTAACATTGCCTGATGACGAGGTTAAAATCTCGAAACAGAAAATTCCGTGTCGCAATGTAAACTATATTAATTTTAAATAAAAAAACAAATTTAATTATATATCTAGTTTTCTATAAAAAGTAGTATCATTACGCTCAAAGGTCCCTTTAAGTTAGATCAAAAATATAAAATGTTTTCTTTCTTTTCCTTTTTCTTTTTTGTTTTAAAAAATGATGAGATACAGGGAAAACTAAAAGAAAAATATTTTTGTAACAATACTGGCTACATCAACGGATATGGAGTCTAGACAAGAGTTTTGATCGACTGACACTTTTGCCGTTAAGATTGAAAGAAATCATGTATTCCCTAAAAATATAATCTTTTTTTCAAATTTAAAGTGGATCTCTATTTTGATTAGTTAAATTAAACACACACATACGTTTTTCTGTCTTCTCACATCCATAAATAACAAATGTATTGTTTTTTATCTTCAAATGAAAATCATTTTCACAACAATGATCTAACATTGCCTGATGATGAGGTAAAAATCTCGAAACACAGAAATTGCCCTGTAGCAATTTAAAATATATTAATTTTAATTTTAAAAAAAATTTAATTTTACACACACACACACACACACACACACACACACACACACACACACACACACAATGGTCTTTATTATAATAGAGAGTATTATTATAGACCTCTATTGCTTAAAAGTATTATTTTATCAATAGTGTTTGTGGACCCAGAAGAATGGAAAATAAATTGTTGGCGTTTTCGTATGTGCAGTGTTACTGAAGATTCACCGCTTTAAGTAGATTGAAGATAAAGAAAAAGCCATGTAAAATTATTAGGCAAATCTGAGATGAGAAAGTTTTACTAGTATCGAAATTTCTAAATAGGAATCGTTCAATTTTTTCCCTTTTGTTATTGAAGTAAATAGTGATTTTCTGCTTTTGCGTTAAAAAAACTTCCGTCTCCAATTTTTATAATAAATCCAATGACTTAAATAAAACATGTTAAAACTATCTAAAAATTTAACTCAATATTAGTTTTAATATCTCAATTTCTCTTTTAAAGTCTGCGCAAAAAATTTTCAAAGCAAATTCATGTTATTGAGTTTTCTGTGATTTACATAATCTCTTCAGATTGATAAAGTGGTTTTTAAACGCAACTTAGATGTGGCACAAGGCCTAAAGTATAGAGTATCCAGCGAGGATCGAACTCACTACTCAACTATAATGATTCTATCGAGACAAGCTTGTTAACCATTACACTACATCCATATGCCCAAATGGTGGTTTTCTAAGCGTACCTTAGCACAAAAACGAAAGTATGGGTGATATCTAGTGAGTATTAAACTTACTCTTCACTTCTAATTATATCTAGCGAGGTAAGCTTTCTAACGATTATACCACTTCGGGTTGCCACGAAAAAGGCCGAAATTATGGGACAACCTTGTCAGGAGCGAAATCACTACTCAGGCGTAATTGTTCTAGCGCGACAAGCTTGTTAAGCAGTACACCACGCCGACGTGTCCAACTTTGTAGTGCTTTAATTGATATACCATTCATATTAAATTGCGTCCAGGTTCTTGCAATATTTCATTTTTGTTGACAGATTTTCTGTTATCACAATGGCGTGATACTTCGTAGCAAAAGTGACGGAAACATGAAAAAAAAAAGTAAATAAAACGAATTAATAGATAACAATTTAAAAGTTTAAATGTTCAGTGTCTCTTCTCTTTCGTTCGCATGTGTAGTTACATTAAAGTAAACATAATTTTAATCCACTGAAGTCCGAAAGAACCAAAAGTATCACACAGATTTTTTTTTCTCGCTTTGTCATTAATTTTCATTTATATCATCGAAGCGAATGATACACAGGGAATAATGGGCGCTTAATTTTATTTATTCAATACAATATCCTATGCTAACAGATAGATACCAAAATACAGAACAATAATTTACAAACGATTAACAAGACAAAACTTACGAGTAAAAGAGAGGAAGGGCTAAATGGTGAATAGTCGACGGAGTAAATCAGTCCGAATATTAATTTGTTTGCCGCAAAAACGACCCTTTAAATACATACTGTTAGACTTTTTCAGGTTATGAACCTGTCCATCGATCAGAGTGCTGAAGAGGTGCTAGCTACTCAACAACACGTTTTTTTTTTTAAATTACTGATATGAAAGCAAAATACTCTGGTGTATCTCTCAAACAGAAATTGTACTGATTGGAATATAAATTTTCAGTTTTTTTTTATCTTTCAATTTTTCGGCCATCTGTAAACAAAAGTTAATTCCCGATTTTAAAATCTTGCCAAAATAATATATATATCTGTAACACATTATTTTTGGAAAATTAGTAAATTTTATGTTAAATTAATTTGATTTGCACAAGTATTACTTATTTATAGCGTGAAATTTAGAATAAAACAATTTCTTACTCACAGAGTTAAACCTTTTGACCTGTCCGCTCTATATCAAACGTGTTGACAGCTTGTCAGATTAGAGATGAGATAAAAGTGTATGGCGATCACAAGTTTTTCGGGTAAGGGGCCGAAACGCTGATCTTTTAATTTGCACATAGAAATTACTATACAAAAAAAAAAAAACTTCAAATACGCACAAAAAATGTTTTCAATTATTTTAAAAATATGAAGGCCAAACGATTTGTAATAAACTTTTTAATTTTCCATAGACAATATAATCTTCAATTATTAACTTAAAAATCTAACCGCAACAAATCTTTGAAGTATTTTGAAAATATTTTTGAAACTTTATAAATTATTATAATAAAAAAATAAAAAAGCAAAACAATTCTTTTAAAATTTCATTATTGATTGAAAACAAATTTCTTCAAACTGTAATGTCCTTCATATATATTATTTATTAATGCCATTAAAAGTTTAAAAAATTAAATACTATCAGTTTTATCGCATTTTTTATTTTACTATTTTGAGCAGATTTTCGGAAACAGAGGCCAAATAAATGATTTATATTTGCCAATGAGTCCTGAGTTTAACTAATAAAACCATTTACCGCAACAAAGTAAAATTTATTAAAATTTCATGGATTTTCGTGTAGCATAATAGATGTGAAAATATATATTTTTAACAAGATTTTTTAAAAATAATAATTTCGTAAATAATCTCATTCATTTGTGAATAAGCACTGAAAGTTTTATTAAACTCTGACAATGGTTTGGTTTTTTGCGAGAAAACTACAAAGCGGAGAGTCGAGTTCGAATTCCAGTTGAATTCCTTGCATTCACTTACGCACAAATACCCTCCAGATATAGGAAGAATAACAGGACGGCTTGGGTTCTATAGCAATGGTTGGCAACTGCTCTACCACATAAAAAAATGCCAACCTACTGCGGGAATTCGTCTCGGGATAGCTGTCACCACTGCTTTTTTATAGGATGTTCGTTGTGGTGCAGTGAATATCGACTCGGAACGACAAATCAGGGAGCCGAGTTCGAATTCCAGTTGAATTCCTTGCATTCACTTACGCACAAATACCCTTGAAAAAATATTAATCCGTCTCTTCTCTCCAGTTATGGGTTAAATAATAAGATGAACTGGGTTCTATAGTCTTGGCTGGCATCCAGGCTTCTGCAGAAAGCAATGGCAACCTACTGCAGGGTAATCACCTGCCCATTTAGCGTGTATCACGTACAGCACTTAACTCACTCACTATGGGAATGTCTTCTATCTAGTCAGTCAGGTATCGAAAGAGATATGATCGCCCAAGCGTGGATCACATTGCACCTGACTGCCTCAATTTTCGGTCTCCTCTGGCTTCTTTTAAGGTAACAATGGAGAGATGAGCTTCCTAAATGTTAGTGAATGGTTCAGTAATTGTTTACGAAACTGATCTTAGCCAGGCTCAGAGCCACACGAATAGTCCGCCTGCATGGATCGAACTTATGCGAGTTGATCTGTTTTTGGTAACAAGATGGACGCTTAGCAACAAGTTCCGTCTGTGAAGAAGACAGAAAAAGAAAAAAAAATGTCTGCTGGCACAATAGATGCGAAGACATTTTAATTTAATTATTTTCTAGACGTTTTGACAAGACGCCATATTTGTTTGCTGCAAGCGAAAAACAGTTGATTGTTTGGGTGAGGTGGGAGTGATCAACTTCTAAAAGCAACAAGTTTATTGTTGGCAAAAAATAATTAATCCCTCGCTAAATGGCACTCGTTTAATTAAGGCAACATTATTTCGTTCTTCTTATCAACCACCGATTCATTTCATATCTATCTATCTATCTATCTATCTATCTATCTATCTATCTATCTATCTATCTATCCTAGTCTGTTTATCTATCTATCTATCTATCTATCTATCTATCTATCTATCTATCTATCTATCTATCTATCTATCTATCTGTCAGTCAGACAATTCATATCTATCTAGCTATTTTTGTCGATTTATATCTATTTATCAGTCTATCTATCTATGTTAGTCTATTCATATCTATCTATCTATCTATCTATCTATCTATCTATCTATCTATCTATCTATTTTTGTCTATTCATATCTATCAGTTTATGTATCAATGTCAGTATATTCATATCTATCTATCTATCTATCTATCTATCTATCTATCTATGTCAGTCTATTCATATATATCTGTCTATCTATCTGTGTCTGCCTATTCCTATCTATCTATCTATCTATCTATCTATCTATCTATCCATCTATCTATCTATTTTGTCGATTCATATCGATCTATCTACTTATCCATGTCAGTCTATTCATCTAGGGCACCTCTGCGTGGTACAATGGCTCACAAGCTTGTCTCGCTAAGACCAATTACAACTGAGTAGTGAGTTTGATCCTCACTGGGTGTCTCATATTTTCTGCCTTGTGCCACATCTAAGCGGCGCCTAGAAAATCACCTATTCATATCTATTTATTTTTGTCTGTTCATAGCTATCTATTTATTTTTGTTTATTTTTATCTATCTATCTATCTATCTATCTATCTATCTATCTATCTATCTATCTATCTATCTACAGGGTGCGATGAGTAAAATATCGGTGTTTTATGTTTTTAATTTAGCACATGCGCGTGGTTTGCTTTTGACAAAAAGAAGTCATGGTGCAATTCACGATACATGTAGTGCTTGTCATTCGCGCCAAATATCCATTGCGAATCTTTTAGAGTGTCTTGGACAGTGGAGAGGATTCGGAAAGAATTGGATAATATACCGATTCAACATCATGCTGTTTAGAGTAATCCTTAATAATGGCGATATAATGCTTCCATTCATCATCCTACATGACTTCAGACTTAACACGGAGGCCTACATCAAGTGCTTCGAGGAGGTAGGGCTGCCCTGGGCTTAGAAGTGTAGTTGTCGAACGCCTTATATCTGGTGGCAAGACTCTGCGCTATGCCACACAATCAGGTGAACACACTCATGTCTCTCAAACAATTTTATTCAAACACCTCACCTATTATATCTGGCCACTTAACATCCTTTAATGTAGCCCCTTTGATGTGTGGGCGCAGTTCAGCGAGTGCCCCCCATAAATCTTTTTAAATCCAAAGATGAACTGAAGGCAGCATAATAATGGCAGGATTCACCATTGCAAGGGAATCCGAAAACATGTTTTATATATATATATATATATATATATATATATATAAGGTCCAAATCGCATAGTGATGATCCACCTATACTGTCTTAATATATAGAGGAAAGAATATTGAAACTTTTTGAGTTTGAAAATGTGTTTTTTTGACAGTATTTGTTTATTTCTACTATTATATTTTATATTTCAGACCGTCCTCGGTTCTTCATCAGAAACAAATGATTTTAAAATTTGAAATAGTAACGTATTTTACGAGATTTCGCGAGAGCGTCAATGAAGAGTTTGTTCACATCACGTGACGCGTTTGTCTACATCACGTGACGCGTTTGTGGAGAGTTTTTGTTTCATTCAATATTCTTTCCTATATATATATATATATATATATATATATATATATATATATATATATATATATGGTGTAGATATAGAAGAATACAAAGGAGTATCCTGTATATAAAGTGGTAGGATAACTTTCTAGAAGAGCTCTAAATATATATGTATATAAATACATATAGAGCAAATATATGTAAAAATTAAGACAAACACGAAGATTTTATACGGGTCGTTTATTCACGAGCCGTTGTAAACATCATATTTTGGCTTTAATTTAATGTTATTCTGCTGGTTCTAAGCTTTCGGCTCACATGAGCCATCTTCAGAAAGGTTACAGAGCCGTTAACATATCTTTGAAGGTGGATGTCATCATGTTAACACTAAGGAAAAACTTGAAGCAGCTAAAATGTTGTTCTAGAGAAGGATACTGTGGATATCATGTATCGAGCATGTGAACAATGATTAGATTTTGGAAAGGATGGAAACGAAAAAGAAATTAATACTGAGAGTTTTTTTTTTAATCATATCACCCCAAGCAAGGTAGTAACGCCACTGATGTGGCTACATAAGAGTGAGAAGATTAGAAAAGAGAAAACCGGAAACCGCATCCTAAACAGGAAACAAGGGTTGAGACTCTTCACCTAGTTCAGTAGTTTACACTCCACCCATGTCTATTGAACAGGTCAAGAGGCTCATTCCTTGTTTCCTGTTTCGGATGTGGTTCCCGGCTTTCTCTTTTCCAATCTTCTCACTTAGTTTTTTTTTTTTCAATTGCAGTAGATAAATCTATCTATCGCCCGGTTCACACTCCACCCACGTCTATTGAACAGGTGAAGAGGGTCATCCCTTGTTCCCTGTTTAGGATGTGGTTTCCGGCTTTCTCTTTTCCAATCTTTTCACTAGTACGTAGCCCCCTGCACATCAGTGGCGTTACCGCCTTACTCGGGGTGATATGATTAAAAAAATGTATTTAGGGTCAGTTGTCATGTTCTTCAAATTAGAAATTAGTTGTATTCCGATTGTTACAGGCTACGTAACAATATTTCCTCTATTGAGGAAGTTTGGCTAGTTTTGAACCTTTTAAAGCTCTTTATTTTTAATCAGCACCATTCCCTGATAAAACACAAGAAGTGTCGAAATAAATACCTATTTCTGTACTGATATTATAACATAATTATGTTATAAATTTTAAATAAATATTATTCGCTCTACTTTGTCTCGAGCACTTTTTTAAGAATAGTGTTTTTTGAATAGGGAATTTTATTCCATCCATAACCACCATATACTTATATATATATATATATATATATATATATATATATATATATATATATATATATATTATGAGTTGTGACCCTTTCTTTTTATCCTAAAGTCAAGCGATAGCACAACGGTTATTCGATAAATATTTAAAAACTACCAAACATTTGAAAAACGAAGACAATTATAACAATTTTTTTCAGAAAATCTAAAATAACTGCTGCATTTTTAAATTTTATTATTTTCTCTATATAGCGAAATTTGTACAGAACATTCTGAAACTCATTTTCTCATATAGGTGAAAAGGCGTGAGAAGTCGTGAACGTTTAGTTAAACGTGTAGATTTACTGTTATTGTTGTTGTCAATATTATTTATCTTTTGAATAATATTTTAAGTGTCCACAATTATATTTGTTTCCCTACACGTGTTTCGAGTCGAAAGTTGACTCTCTTCAGGCGTATGAATTTTTGACTTTACCTATTGAGATCCTTTATATATATATATTAGTCATCTACATACAATCATGTTTTGCTGTATCAAAGCACATCAGTGTGGCTAGACGCTTCCACTTGATTCTCGCTGGGATCAAAACTAAACCGATTTGGTGTCAATCGGAGTCGCTCCCCACTAACTCATAGGTGCATAGAATCAAATAAGAGAAATTTAACGTGTTGCATATAAGCAGTATATACACACACGCGTCATCTAAAGAACTCAATTCATTTCAGAAGAGTAATGCATATATCGCAGAAGTAGAAATTGTTTCTAAAAATTTTCTTCTCTAGAGAGTTCAGTCGTAATAGGAGCATAATATATATATATATATATATATATATATATATAATCGCATCACCACGAGCAAGGCAGTAACGCCACTGATGTGCAGGGGGCTATATAAGAATAAAAAGATTACATAGAAGAGAGTGAATTGAAAGACGAACCAGCTAGAAAATAGCAAGAGAAGGATGGCAATACAGGTGTGATGATAGTTGCAAAGGTGGAGAAAAAGGAAAGGATATACACGGTGGTGAGGAAAGAACTAGAGTCAAGTGGTTAAGAGATGAGTATTGACACTGGATTTACATTCTGGAGGTTGTAGCCACCAGGAAAGCAAGAATATGGAAGCGAGTTCTACAGGCGGGAAGTACGAGAAAAGAAGCTGCAGGAGTAGAATTGTCGTCTGCGTTTGGCTAACCTGACTGTGAATGGGTGGGACCCAGTTGCCAGTCTGGTTGCACGAGTAAGCACCTGTTGAGGAGGCACCAGTGACTTAAGTTCGTTGGAGCAGAAGCCATGAAAGTATCTATAGAACAGACAAAGGGAAACCACATCCCGTCGGTGGGGAAGTGGCTGTACTCGAGCCGCCAAGTCGGTACCTATCACATTACTGATTCTCCTTTGGAGCCTGTCAAGAACACTGAGATGAACAGCAGGGGCGCCTGACCATATATGGCAGCAGTACTCTATGCACGGACGAATGGTTGATTTGAATATATGCTGGATAGATTCAGGCGGAAAAAACATCCTGGCCCGACACAGTGACCCAACCTTCCTAGAGGTGGATTTAGCTATTGACTCAATATAGTGGTTCCACTTGAGATCGGAAGAGAGGGTAAGCCGAGGAGGTGCAGTGTACTATATATATATAGTCAACCGCAGACAGATCTGTTTCGCTGTATCACAGCTCATCAGTACGGCTAGACATCCGATTGATTTTAACCCAGGATTGGAACCCGACCGATTTGGCCTCAGTCGGCGATTCTACCTCTGTGCTATGGGTGCTCAGCAGACGTTTTAGCGTCTGATGTATCATACGCCAATAGCCAGAGTGCTCTAATTCATTACTGAACGAGCGATGCGTAAGTGCTAGAAGAGATACTGTTTTTTCAAAATCTACTATTCTTCTAGAGTGCTCAATCAGGGTGTGAGAGGGTATATATATATATATATATAATTAGCGAAGGATAATTTGTCACGACTTCGGAGTATCCCGCAACTCTTCTAAACGGTTTCCTTGTTTAAGTTGATGAATGTTAATATAAGCTTTTCTTTCAGGTTATATTTTACTTATAAATGTCTAGAAGCGAAAAGTCCCCAATTTGAGCATCTCTTCTAATTGTAGAGTCTAAATGTAACTTGTATCATTCTCGTAATGTCCGAACAAATTTAGTATTACAATCTCTGTACAAAATTTTCCTCTCTTGAAGTGTTTATACTTATTTTATTTATTTATTTTATTTCTACCCACAGAAACAACAAATTGCCTTAAACAATACTGACGTCATTGTGTGAACCTGAGAAACGTTTCGGTCTTGGATGAAGCTGAACACAGGAAAAAATAACAAAAGTTTACTTACAAAAAATGGGGAAAGGAGGAACTCGTTTAAAAGTAAATTTTAATCAAAATAATTAAAATGTAATGTGTATTTAAATACACAGCTCCACAAGAGTGATAAAACTGAAAAAATAAAGCTGAAAAAATAAAACTGAAAAAATAACACTCATATATATATATATATATATATATATATATATATTGTGTATTTTGGCAGCATTTATATATATATATATATATATATAGTGTATTGAGGCAGCAAATAATTTTTATTTTCAACTGAAATTAATGCCAAAATACGACGTTTAGAACGGCTCATGATTAAACATAATAGACATTCATTGTCTCTTATATTTAACAGAATATGTTTAGAAAATTATTTGCTGCCTCGATACACTAAATATATATATATATATATATATATATATATATATATATATATATGTATGTATATGTATATATAGAGAGAGTGAGTGTGTGTGTGTGTGTCCATAAAGTCTGTGTGAACTTTCAATAAATTTATAACATTATTGGTATTTGTGGTAGAAATAATCTGCAAAAAATGTACCTAGTTTTAAGTATAGTTATTGAATAATTCTTTAACACAAAATTTGCAACAATTTTTCGATAAGTAAATAGGTGGATCGGAAGGGGTGGACCATTTTATTGGCCTTCACGTTTGCTAGATTTGACTCCATTAGATTTTTTTTCTAGGGACATGTGAAAAAATTATGTATGCAACCAAATCTAGTTCATTAGAAGATTTGAAAGCTACTGTAAATCAGCTGGCAAATGTTTTCCGTGAACTGCAAACTCGTATTACCCTTTGTATTGCTAATGATGGAGGCCATGTGGAAACTTAAATAAAATTTCAATAAAACTTAAAAAAAACATAGATTTACTTCTTTCTAATGCTTTTTACAAATTATTTCTATCTTAAATACAAATAAAGTTATAATGTTTTTAAAGTGCACACGAAATCTATGGACACCCTGAACATACTTCGTATATATTATTGGCTGGAATATATTGCTTTATTAAAGGACATTCATTTTCTCTCAAAAATCAACATTGCATTTATTAAGAAAGCTGCGGTTTGATGTGGTAAATATTGAAAACAAAAATTAGATTTCAAAAGATATATTTACGAAAATTACACAAACATGTTTTGTAAGACTCAAGAGTAAATTTATTCAATAAAATTCGACATTGATTTCAACTTCCACCTTCAGGCGACTTCGGAATTTCTTGCAACTTTTCCGGATGGTCTCCTTCTTTAAGTCGGTGAATGCTGCCATCATAATCTTTGCCTTCAGTTCATTTTTGATGTTAGCAGAACTTTTATTGGTCTGTAGCTCAACTCTGCCCTACATATAATTATCAAATGTGTTGTAGTCTAGGGAGTTAAATGGCCAGATGTAAGGGGCTATATGGTCGCTGAAATTGTCTGAGAGCCTTCTCCTACTTGTATGTCATGATACAGCGTCCGGTTGCCAGATATAGGCTATTCCAGCTGCCACCCTCTTGACCTAAGCACTACCTCAAGGCACTTGATATATGTCTCCATGTTGTGTCTGAAGCACTGTGGAAAGTTAAATGAATGCATAACGTCGCCATCAGTAGTGATCACTCCAAACAACCTCGTAATCACCATTAGACTCATCCAACTCTTTTCCAGTAGTGATCACTCCAAACAACCTCGTAATCACCATTAGACTCATCCAACTCTTTTCGAATCCTCTGCATATTGACACCCAAACACTGTGAAGTGTTAGAGCTTTCGGCGCGTATTCGAAGTATTCCATTTAGTTTTCAAATTTTTCGCTAATTAAATTCCATCATAGCGCTCTTTTTCTTTCAGACGATCCCCAACTGACCCTACTATACTAAGCAGTCGACAGACTCAAAAACCAAACAAGGAACATGGGAGAAATTAGAAATTTAAATCGGCGACAATTTACCCATAGTCTCCTGTATAACTTAATACTTCATAATATAGATAAATTATTCCGTATACTTTCCCGTTGAAGTAAATGAAGGTGTCGACATAATGATTTAGTAATAATGTGCTTCTGCCATGCATCTTGTCCATATATATTTTGTGAAGCTTCATTTTTTTTTTTTTTTTTAATCATTTCACCCCGAGCAAGGCAGAAACGCCACTGATGTGCAGGGGGTTACATAAATGTAGAAAGATTAATTAGAAAAGAGTGAGGAGTACAAGCTAGTTAGAAAGGAACAATAGAAAGCTGAGAAAGCAGGTGCAATGACAGATCCATGGGCGGAGAGAACGTGAAGATTATACAGGGGAGGGGATAGAGCTAGAGTCCAGTGGTTAGTAGGTGAGTATTAACTTTGCTTTTAAATTTCTGGAGGTCGTAGCCGTCAGGAAAGCAAGAATACGGGAGTGAGTTCCACAGGCGGGAAGTGCGAGAGAGGAAGCTGCAGGAGTAGAATTGTCGTCTGCGTTTGGCTAACCTGACTGTGAATGGGTGGGACCCAGTTGCCAGTCTGGTTGCACGGGTAAACACCTGTTGAGGAGGCATCAGTGACTTAAGCTCATCCGAGCAGAAGCCATGAAAGTATTTATAGAAGAGACAAAGGGAGGCCACATTTCGACGATGGGAAAGTGGCTGCAGACGAGTCGCCAGATCAGTACCTATCACATTACAGACTCTCCTTTGGAGCTTGTCAAGAACACTGAGGAGAACGGCAGGGGCACCTGACCATAAATGGCAGCAGTACTCCATGCACGGACGGATGGTTGACTTGTATATATGCAGGATGGATTCAGGTGGAAAAAAACATCCTGGATCGACATAGTGACCCAAAAACTCTAAAAGGCTGTGCTATAAGGCTTTCACTGATTTTTCTTCTTTGTGCCCTGTCACTTCAGGACGTAGGCGATCATGGATTTACACGTTTCCCTATCCCTGGTGGCTCTTAGCACACTTTCTCCTGTTACCTTACTCAAACCCCGCTCTGACACCCACCTTTTCAGACTCTTCAAATATGTTACCCGCTGCTTTCCCCTGTCTCTTTTCCCGCCCTGTGAGTATCAGATTCTTTAAATCTTCCTTCCTCATTGCATGTCCCAAGAACTTCAGCTGTCTCTTCCTGATGCGCAAACGGAATTTGCAACGCTACAATTTTGGACCTAAAATTAATCCTTAAACTCGTTTTCTCAAAAAACGGTTTACGATTTTAAAAATATTTCGTTTCCTTAATCATGATATCTAATCCCAACTTTGAAATTGAGTGCCATGCCACGGTTCCAAATTCGGCCTGTTAGTATGTGCGTCGTGGTTTATTGGATATCGTCTCGGAATGTGAAATCGAAGAGCCGAGTTCGAATTCCAGTCGAGTTCGTTTCATTCACTTACGCACAAATATCCTTTTGAAACGTATTGATCCATCTCCTCTCCCTCCAGGTATGGGTTGAATCGTAGGACAGATTGTGTTCTGTAGCCTTAGTTAGCAACCGGTCTACCAGAAAAGAAATGACAACCTACTGTGGGAAAAATCTTCTGCCTAGTCAGTCATGTCTCGAAAAAAGCATAATTACCCAAGAATGTATCATTATTGTTTTTTTTGTTTTAATCGTTTCACCCCAAGCAAGGCGGTACTGCTACATAAGAGAGTAAAAGTTTAGGCAGGAGCAGAGCGAAGAGAAAAACGAACCAGTTACAGGGAGTGTCAGAGGAAGGGCAAGAGAAGGATGGGAATACAGGTGTAAAGACAGGTGCGAAGCGAAGGTATGGTGAGAAAGGAAAATAACAAGATACACGGGGTGATGTAGAAAAGATGAAGAAAGGACTGAAGTCAAATAGATAATAGATGGGAATTGATATTATGGCAATTAACTAACAGACTCTCTGTTGGTATGGCCGAGACCTTTTCAGTACTCCATCATAAATTTCTACTAAAATAACCGAACCAAATTCAAAACTGAAAGGATTGCTTCAATTAAATATTACATCGTCACCCAGTGTGCCAGTTCTCAAATCGTTCCAACGCGAAAATAAGGCTGAATTAGACCTTCTGGACAGACGTGTGTCTTTTCTTTTAATTGGGGCTTTTAATTACACTTCTCACTGTTCGTTCAAAATTAATGAGATAATTAATGAAATGCAGAAAAAATTACTTAAAAAAAAAAAAAACTCGAAATGTAAGGTATAAAATTATGAACAAAAAGCAAAAGAAAAAAGAAATATTTTCTTTCAAAAGCGTGCTATTCTCCGAAGTAATTTTAATACACAAAACATCAATGTAAGTCTATTCAAATAGAAAGTAATTAAAACATCATCATCATCATCATCATCATCATCATCATCATCATCATCATCATCATAATACCCTCGCTATCTTCAGTCATCGAGAGCGGGGGTTAGGCCTAAGGACAGAAGAAACAGAAAACCTCGTCCAGGATGATCTGATGGCGGTGGGTCTCAGGAATTCCGGCATTGTCATGCTCGTCAACTTTTTGATGTCGTCTGATCAGCTCTTGAGTTGCCATTGCTAATCAACCCCCACTTGCCTTGCGTCCGCCTTCAACACTCTCTTGAATGATGGTCTTGCACAGGCTGTTATACCGTGTGACGTAAGCAAATCATGTCATCTTCCGACACTTAATAGTGGCGAGGAGAGATTCCTGTCGGCCCACAGTACTTTCTGCGTTGCCCCATACATAGTCCTTGATTTTGTGATTTCGATAGAAGATCCGGTGAAGCTTTCTCAAACATTTATTCTCCGACGCTTGGAGCCTTCTGCCTGACTCAACCAGCAATGTCCGAGTCTCACACCCGTAGAGGAGGATATGGCCAGTGATTTGTAGAGCTTGAAGTTAGCTTAAAAGCTCACGCCTCTTTTATAAATTTTTTCACTTCTTTGAACCCCTCACTGTAACTCTCTACCTTGAATGGCTCTTTAACCTTTCAATAAGTGAAAATGAGAATATTAAAGAAAGACACGGTAAACTATCCTAATAATATCACTGGAGCCACTGTTTTGACAAATTGCCGTGTGTTTTGATGGTAATGTCCTAGAACATTAAACACCCTTAAATAAATGTCTACACTTCCATCATGACTTCTTCAAGATATTTTCCTGCATAAACTAATGATTGGTTGGTTCTTTTGTTCAGCGGCATATCAAACTCTATTGGTTATTTAATGCGTAAATCTAAATACTTGGATTTTGGTTGGTTGATTTTGTTTATCGACATATCTACCTCAACAGAATATTTAATAACAATATCTAAATATTTGGATTTTAGTTGGTTGATTTAGTTTAGCGGCATATCAACCTCTACGGGATATTTAATGTCGAAATTTAAATATTTGTATTTTGGTTGGTTGATTTTGTTTAGCGGTATATCAACCCCTATGAGTTATTCAATGACGAACTCTAGTGATATTGCACATAATTTTATGTTTTCAATTACAGAATAAAAGTATTTTCTGTACCTTGCTGACGATAAAATGTATTTCTGATAATTTTATAATAAACATATATTTTTACAAGCTTTAGTGTTGTACTGATTGTCATTTTGTTATAAAACATATATTGTTATTTTTTTTTTACTATAAATATATTCTGCTGGTTATTTTATTATAAAAATATACCGTTGATTTTTGTTGTTTTTGGTTTACTAATTTTCTAATTCCGAATCCTAACTGGTGCTACCACCTCGAGCAATGGTGAATCTAGGAACAACAGCAATTATGAGGTGGTGCCACTCTCCTCAAAACTTCCAATCTCCGGATCAGGGGCTTTGCTGCCGGATGTAGTTTTTCGTCATACCCAGGACGAATAACTTAATGAACCTCATTTCTTGCCCTTCCTTACTCTCATGCAACAACCACACAATAATTTTGAGTTGATTTTGTATTGAGCGAAGATTAGTATTAAAAAATCAGTTCTTCGTAATGGTCAGTATAAAGACCCTTGCTTTGTAAATGACGTGAAATTCCATGTGTGTGTTAGAACGATGTTAGTTGTTTTATAGACATATTTATATCGGTTTCAGTTGATAAATAATAAATTACTGAATCTACTTGTGGTACAGTAGATATCGGCTCGGAACAAGAAACCGGGGAGCCGAGTTCGAATTCCAGTTGAATTCATTGTATTCACTTACGCGCAAATACCCTTGGGAAAGATATTAATCCATCTCTTCCTTCCAGTTATGGGTTAAATAGCAAGACAGATTGGGTTCTATAGCCTTGGTCGGCAACCAGTCTACCGCAGAAAGCAATGGCAACCTACTGCGGGATAATCTTCTGCCCAGTCAGTCATGTCTCTTTCGAGACATGATCGCCCAAGCGTGTATCACGTATGGCACTTAACTGACTAGTACTACTATTAGTAGAATTATTAATGCAACACCAGTACAGCCTGCTCTATATCTGCTACCAAAATGGTGATAGTTTGGCCTTTGTTACTTTTAGCTAAAATATTTCTTTATCCCCACGTTAAAAAGAGAATAAAACATGGTGTATAATATAATACAGTGATTTTCTAAGCGTCCCTTATAAATGGCAAAAGTACGAGGTACTCAGTGAGAATCGAACTCACTACACAGTTGTAAAAAATTTTTAACGGGGGTTTTTTCAATGACTGAAGGTAGCGAGGGTATTATGATGATGATGATGATGATGTTTTAATTACTTTCTATTTGAATAGACTTACATTGTACCATGTCGAGGCGCCTCAGGTGTTTTATACGATTAGTAATCCTCAAATGACTATTGAGTTAATCGTGCCATTTTCTACCTTAACCTGCTTTTGATATCTCGAATTCCTAAAAGGTGACTCGCTGATCATGTCTGGTGGTGAAAGCCAAGAATATCTCATCAAGCTCTTGACACAAAACATCTGTTTAACAAAAAAAATGAGGCATTTCTTTGACGCGTAGAAACTTATCTATTCGATACTAATTTTAGAAAATCCTGCTTTCAACCAAAAAATTAATGCAACTAGTGACATATTTGGTAATGACGAATCCTTCTTCAAACATCAGATCACCGTTTTATTAAAGGTGGAAGTTATTATATTTTCTATTGTCTCCGGTCTTACCTGGGATCGAGGGGCATTTTTATAAGTTTTTTTCGTCATGTTAGTAATCATCTAGGGTAAATTTTTGCTTTGTTCCCCGAAGGCCTTTACCCCGTCAAATCTTTCCAAAACATTCTTAATTTTATTAATTCCATGCAAATGTATATGCTGAACTCAAATCAATAATGGTTTATTGAAGAAACCTACCTTTTTTTCATGTTATCGACCAGAAAAAAAAATCGGACTATATCTCATTCTTTACCACCGTTCTAATATCTTATTTACCGCTGAATGACTTGAGGCTTAGGATACTTATTTCAGCCAATTTACTTCCTTCGAGCAATTACTCCGCGATTTGTTTTGTTTTGGAACTCAATTTCCGCGTAGTAATTGTAAAAAGGAAGTAAAAAGGCCGAAAAATTGGCAAACTACACGTGAAGTCATTCTACAGTGAAAAACATTTTTGAAGCGTGGTTACGGGGTGAGATAAACAGTGACAAGAAGTCTGATATTTTTCTGGTCGTTAAGTGACAAATGGTAGGTTTCTTCAATAAACAATTATCGATTTGAGTTCAGCATATACATTTGCATGGAATTAAGGATGTTTTTTGGAAAGATTTGAAGGGATAAAGGCCTTCGGGGAACAAAGCAAAAATCTACCTCATCTCGTATTAAACTTGGCATTTTCAAGTATTTTACTGGCGTGTGTTGGGTAAGAATAGAACAACAGCATTTGGTGGAGGACAAAATAAAGACAAAGCACAAATTCCCAAATGGGGAACGTTACGTATGTCTATTATGATTTTTTTTTCTGTTATTTTGAATTCCCTCCCGTATACTTGCTTCCCTGATAGCTACAACCTCCAAGAGTTTAAATGCAACGTCAATTGTCATCTCTCATCCCCTTAACTCCCATCATTCTCTTATCCTCTCCCCAACACACTCTGTGTCTTTTCACTCTACTCTCACGTAACTTCCTTCTCACCAGAATTCCTATTCTTCTCTTACCAAGCTTTAACTGGTTCCTCTTTCGTTTCGCTCTTCTATGTAAGCTTTCACTCTCTTCTTACGTAGCTCCCCACCCTGCACACCAGTTGCAGTAATGCCTTGCTTGGGGTTAAACGATTATAAAGAACAAAATACTGATTTCTTTTTTTTTTTTTTGCGTTAGTTCCGCGGGCTCAAATGATAATTAGGACCAGCGTCATTTTCACGTTCCTCGGCATGAGCAACGTTTGGACAAAGAATACGTTTTCTCTTTTCCTCGAATTAAAAAAAAAAATCTCTCTGCATTTCTGTAAAGAGAAGATATTATTATTTACATACAAATAAATATCCTCATTTTGGTTGTTTTATAACAGTATTTCGGCCGTTGGTCTCTCCAGCCTCCTTCAGGCGTCTGTTCGACTAGACGCAATGCCAATTCTGTAAAATAATAACATGAAAAAGATGCGTATATCTAAACTTATTTATAAATGGAACATTGTCTCTGTGTGTCTGTGTGTATGTGTGTGTCTGTGTGTGTGTCCGTTACCTACAGACTCCGAAACGGCTGAACCGATTTTCTTGAAAATTTACACAGTTGTACTATAAGCGTCTGCGAGTGTTCTTAGCTAGGTTTTGTGTGGAGGTATCCCCACTCCCGATAACTATCGAAAATCGATAATCGAAAACATCGGGTTATAGAAGGAGTGGTCCGATTTTAATTAAATTTGATACACTCATAGACAAAGACATAAGAAACGATATTCAGAAGGTTCAAGGTTGCAGTTCTTACAATAGTGCAGAAAATTGATAATATATATATAAAAAAGGCAGGATGTTTGTGTGTTTGTGTGTTTATCTGCCTATATGTTTGTATTTTCTTCAGCCTTTTTATTTTAGTTTTTCTTCGGGTTTGGCTCTATGTAGGTATAATTGTAGTTCTTAGTCTCAGCCATAATACCATTTACTCAGAGGACTTATTTAGCCTTCAAAATTCAGTTTACGACGAGAAAAACTTTTTCTGTCGTAAATGCCAAACGGTACGGCCTGCCGTTTCCAAATTTCTGCTGGAAAGAATTGCGTCATTGTGCTCTTTTTCTAACAGACAGTGCCCAACTGATCCTACTACATTCTGAAATAGACAAAATAAAAAAAATCTCCATGCGTGACATGAAAAAAAGTATAAATTGGTGACAATTTGCTAATCCCAAGCTCTCTCTCACTCTCTCTCTCTCTCTCTCTATATATATATATATGTGTGTGTGTGTGTGTGTGTGTGTGTGTGTGTGTGTGTGTGTGTTTGCACATTCAATATGTAGGTTGTTAAAACCATTTCGTTAATCATCGGAATTTTCTGTAACATTATATATATAATTAATTATACTTTTTATATATATATATATATATATATATATATATATATATATATATATATATACCATATGTTAATAATTATACTTTAGAGTATGTACAAACTACAAACTACTACAAAATTTTAGATTTTGTTTCGACATTAAAAGAACAATGTCTTATCAGGTAGTTAATAATGATGGTCACCATCATTCATTATTAACTACCTGATAAAACATTGTTTCAATGTCGAAACAAAATGTACAATTTTCAGGTAGCTATTAATGATAGTAACCATCATTATTAACTACCTGCTGATACATTGTTCTTTCAATGCCTAAACAAAATGTACAATTTTGTAGTAGTTTGTAGTTTGTACATGTCCTAACGTATAATTGAAAATAAATATGCATTGCTCCATTTTTATATTGAGCACTGTTTTAAACGTTACTAATATTTTCTTTGTTCTTTATTCATTTGCATATATATATTCGTCATCCACATACAAGCATGTTTCGCTGTATCACCGCTCATCGGTGTAGCTAGACATCGACTTGCTTCTAGCCGGGATCGAAACTCGACCGATTCGGTGTCAGTCGGTGTCGGTAACCCCTAAGACATAGGCGTATGGAATCAGAGAAGGGAAATTTTAGCGTGTTGCATATAAACAGGCCAGTCACCGAAATAACTCAATTCATTACCGAAGAGTAATGCATAAATTGCGGAAGTATTAACTGTTTTTTTGTTTAATTTTCTTCTCTAGAGGGCTCAATCGTAATGAGAGCACACACACACACACACACACACACACACATATATATATATATATATATATATATATATGAAATGATTTCTTGGAACATTATTTTTTTATCGATACTCGTATTTAAGTAGATATTCTGTTTTTACTTAAACAGCATTATATATTTATATCTACTGGCCTGATTATTTACAATAAATTTTTATTACGAAAATGTGTGTCATTCGGCAGGATTCGAACCTGCGACCCCTATCCACATAGAGGAAGCTACCATGTGATCTGGCACCTTTCGACCACGAATGACCATTAGTGTAAACGAGATTTCAATCAAACCTATATAACACAGTTTTCGATTTATCGCAATAACCATATCTGCTCTGAAATGTATCGTAATTTTAGCAAATGTCGACATGTTACGGAAATTAACGAAGATTAACAAAACTTGGCTATAAACAACCGACAATTTGAAATGATTTGTTTGAAATTTTTTTTTATCGATACTCGTATTTAAGTAGATATTCTATTTATAATCAAACAGTATTATATATTCATCATTTCTACCGGCCTGGTTATTTACGATAATCATCATGCTACGAAAATTAACGAAGATTAACAAAACTTGGTTATAAACAACCGACAATTTGAAATGATTTGTTTGAAATTTGTTTTTATCGATACTCGTATTTAAGTAGATATTCTGTTTTTAATTAAACAGTATTATATATTTATTTCTACCGGCCTGATTATTTACGATAATCATCATGTTACGGAAATTAACAAATATTAACGAAACTTGGTTATAAACAACCGACAATTTGAAATGAATTGTTTGAACATTTTTTTTTATCGATACTCGTATTTAAGTAGATATTCTGTTTTTAATTAAACAGCATTATATTTTTATATTTACGGGCCTGATTATTTACGATAAAACTTTATTACTAAGCACATTTTTATTCAAAATTAATTAAATTTACATTGCGACAGGGAAATTTCTGTTTCGAGGTTTTACGGCGTCATCAGGCAATGTTGAATCATTATTGGAAAAATGATTTACATTTGAATGTATAAGACAATATGTTTGTTATTTAATGAGTCTATATGGAAAGGGAAAGACTGAAAACACTTACGCAAGTGTTTAATTTAACTAATAAGAATGAATTTCAATTTTTAAAAATTTGAAAATATCGCTTATATGTTTGAGGAATTCAATTTCAATTTCCTTTGGTTATTTTCACAACAATAAGTCAACATTGTTTGATGACAAGGTAAAAGTTCGAAACAGAAATTTCCGTGTCCCAATGTAAATTAAATTAATTAAAAAAAAAACAAATTTAATGAAAATTATATATATATAGTCATCCGTAGACAGATCCGTTTCGCTGTATCACAGCTCATCAGTGCGGTTAGACTCCGATTGATTTTAACCCAGGATTGAAACTCGACCGAATTGCTGTCAGTCGGCGATTCTACCTCTGGGCTAGGGGAACTCGGTAGAAGAATGCAGACTTTTTAGCGTGTATATTATCATTATACACGCCCAATAGCCAGAGTGCTCTAATTCAAAAATGAATTAGAGCATCCAGAGTGCTCTAATTCATTTTTGAATAAGCGATGCGTACATGCCAGAGTAGCTAATGTTTTTCAAAGTCTACCATTCTTCCAGAGTGCTCAATCAGGGTGTGAGAGCGTACATAGTCTGTATATATATATATATATATATATATATATATATATATATATCCAGAATTACTACTTTTCCCAATGGCTCGCGATTTGTTTTTTTTAATTTAGATTGCGTTTGAATATAGTGTGTCTTAGTCTTTTCATGTTGCTATTTTTAGAGAAGGCTTCTATTATTTTTTATAAATATTTCTTCCTGCACCATGAGCGTGTCATAATCTGCATAATGGTAGATGCAGGGTTACACTTTTATTCAGGCCTTGTGTCATTCATCGCATTCATCGCATTCTAGAGCATAAATTACGTTTTTAGAGTTATAGCACAGATTTGTTTTTATAGCAAATTAGCAATATAGCCTGGCGTTGCTCGGGTGTAATGTAAGCTTTAAAACTAATCCATGGTTCTGGAGCTCAGACTCTTTGGACGTTGAAACGATAGACTAAAAAGCAATTGTTGTTTCCAGTTAAAACGAAACAGTAGACTGAAAGAAAAATGGATGTAAGTCAAATTTTGATTTCCTGGTATCGATATCAAATCATTTTTTTTCGTCGTAAACCGAATTTTTAAGCCAAAATAAGTCCTCTGATAAATGGTATCATGGCTGAGATTAAGAACTACAATTATACCTACTTAGAGCCAAACCCGAATCAAAAACTAAAATAAAAGGGGTGAAAAAAATACAGTCATACAGGCAGATAAACTGACACACACAAACATCTTGCCTTTTATACATACATATTATCGATTTTCTGCACTATTGTAAGAACTGCAACCTTGAAACTTTTGAATATCGTTTCTTATGTCTCTGTCTACGAGTGTATCAAATTTGATTAAAATCGGACCACTCCTTCTTTAATCCGATTTTTTCGATTTTCGATTTTCGATATTTATCGGGGATAACTCGGCATAAAATCTAGCTAAGAACACTCGCAGACGCTTATAGTATAACTGTGTAAATTTTCAAGAAAATCGGTTCAGCCGTTTCGGAGTCTATAGGTAATGGACACACACATGCACAGACATATACACACATACACACACACAGACAAAGTTTAGATGTAGATGTAGATGCGTTTTCGAATTTGAACTAGCTTTTTTCTATCATTATGTTGTAGAGCCCACATCTTTTTTGTTTCATTTTGTCACCCCCTGTGTTGTGTGCTGCCCGAATTTTGATGAGGTTAGTATGTTTTTTTTTTTTAATTTGGGGGTTGGCGTTTGCTTTTAATTATTTTAGTTGTTTTTTCTTTTCTTTTATCAGTTTTTGTTGAATAATTCTAGGTGTCTTTTTCTCTTTGTAGATAATTCTGGTTTGCTTTTGTTGTGGGTGGAGACGCATGAGAGAATGTTTTCTTCTCGTTCATATTTTCTTTGTTTTTTGGATTCAGGAAAGATTCTAACGATATTTATTTTTTGCCAGCTTGAAACTCTTGTTCATTAGTGAAGTGGGGTATTCTCTTATTTGTAGTTTTTTTTTTAATAGTTCATCTAGGCGTATTTTTCGAACGGTTTTTGTCCGTTACCATTGTGCAAATTCGTCGTGCTAGCGAGTAGTAGATGAATGTTTTGGGTGGTGACTCTTGAAATGAAGTTATTGTTGGCTGTCTGTGACTTCATGGTATGTCTGTGATGATGTCATTGTTTTTATTTTTATGAGTATGTCTAGAAATGGCAATTTATTACAGCTATATTCTGGTGTGAACTTAATTTGGGGCTGCAAGTTTTGGAATAGATTGTGTAGTTTATTTATGTCTTCTGATGTTGATTTTCAAAAGATAAAACAATCGAGATATCTTTTCCATAATTAAATGACTTACTCACCAAAATGATAAAATGAAATAAATCCTAAATTAAAAAAAAAAAAAGCGAATCGCTAACCATTGTGAAAAATAGTAATTCTGGATTCCAAAAATAATAAACAGACCTTGGCGACTCGTATCATATTTCTTATCACTAAAAAGTGGATGAAAATCTCTGAAAACAATTCTGAAAAAAAAAACAAAAAAAACAGACGAAATCAAATTTCGTGGGTGAGTGTAAAAATTTTTACTGGCCAATGAAAAGTGAATGATCCTCAAAACGGAAAAAAAAATTAACAAGCCTGTGTAAAAATAACCAGCAAACGAGCACCCACGCATGTGAACTTTCTGACCTGCTCATCGACCACCTTTATTTATATCCCCATTGTTTTCGGTCGTCAGAAAGACAAACGGGTCTCGATATGCAAGCTCAAAAATTCATTCGCCTGAAAAGTATCAACTTTGACCTCGAAACACGTGTAGTGACACAAATACCACGATGAACACTTAATGCATTATACAAAAGTAAATAATATTATTAAAAATAATAACAATGAATATACGCCTTAAACAAAAACGTTCACGGCTTCTCACACTTTTTGCACCTATATATGTCAGTCGCCTGGAGATCACGAGAGCGTGAAACTTAATTAGAAATTCTGCACTTGTTGAGGATTGACGCTGTGAAGCGTTTATTTTGGATAGCCTATGCTGTGATTTACTGCTTGGCTAAGTGTTTGCCTTTATAACTTTTCCTCTTTCTTCGTTTAAATTTTTTTTTTCTTTTCTTGGTTTTTTTCTTCTTTTTTTTTCATTTAGGTCTTTTGGCAGGTAATCTTCTGGTCGCATCAACATATATATATATATATATATATATATATATATATTGTTTTTTTTCATACACACACACGCATGCACACGGTCGCACAGACACATATATAAATATATATATATAAATGCACACACACACACACACACACACACACACACACACACATATATATATATATGTGTGTGTGTGTGTGTATGCGTGTGTGTGTGGGTTTGTGTGTGTTTTTACCCAGAAAAACGGAATAATTTGAGAATTCTGGGAAAATAAATAAAAATAGAATAAAGAATAAATAAAAATCTTTGTCGGCCGTATTTAACGAACCATGCTTCAAAAAAGTTGCTGCACACACACAGACAGATGCATTAATATATATATATGTGTGTGTGTGTGTGTGTGTGTGTGTGTGTGTGTGTGCGTGCGTGCGTGTGCGTGTGTGTGTGTGTGTGTGCATACATATATACACAAGTACACACATATACACACATGCACATTTCCTTACAAATTATATATTAGTAATGAATATACACACTTCTTTACAGGTAGCACAACTAATTTCATGCACCACTCAATTGTCAGGTGCTGAGTTTTGACAACAGAACTTGCAGATTGCGTTGTGCAAGGACTCAGAATCGTGCTACCGGTGATGAAGATTATATATATATATTAGTCAGTTAATTGCCATACGTGATACACTCTTGGGCGATCATATCTCTTTTGAGACATGACTGACTAGAAAATTTTCCCGCAGTATGTTGCCATTATTTTCTGCGGCAGACTGGTTGCTAACCAAAGCGACAGAACTCAATCTGTCCTGCTATTCAACCCATAGACAGAGGGAGAAGAGAAGCGATGTATTAATACCTTTCCTAAGGGTATTTGTGCGTAAGTGAGTGAAACGAATGCGACTGGAATTGGAACTCGGTTCTCCGAGTTCGCATTCCGAACAGATATAACAATGTAAATGCAAACGAACATTCGCAAGATCATATAAAAGTTATGTAGGGTCACCATTTTTGGAATGCAGTTCATTAATTCGAGAATGACATAAAGATTTAATTTTTTTAATTCGAATATCCTCATTTTAACATCGATAAGCCATCCAGACGGCATAGTGATAGAGTTGCTGACCGCCTTAGAAGAATATGGCATAGAAAAGATTACCGACATAATAAACGAAATTTATAGCAGCGGAATAATACCAGACGACCTATGCAAGTCGATATTTATAGCACTGCCGAAGAAACCTGGTGCAAACGAGTGCGAACTACACAGAACCATCAGCTTAATGAGTCACATTACAAAACTGATTGTCAGAATCCTGATGAATGCAGCGAGAAGCAGAATCAGGCCAGAGATAGGACAGGAACAGTGCGGGTTCGTCAAAGACACTGGAACAAGGAACGCCATATTCATGATTAGGATGCTCTCTGAAAGGGCATTACAAATGAAGAAAGACTTGTACCTATGCTTCATTGATTACGCGAAAGCATTGGACAAGATATGACACAAAAAATTGATGGAGATGCTAGGCAGCCTCGACATTTTTGGGAAAGACATAAGAATAATCAAGAATCTCTACTGGCAGCAAACGGACTGCATACGGACAGGTAACGATCTCAGTGGATACACAAAGATAGAAAAAGGCGTAAGACAAGGATGTGTCTTTTCACCGGAGTTGTTCAACCTATACAGCAAGAATATTTTGAGGACCCTAGATGACACGCCAGGATTTGTTATTGGAGGCCACAACCTGAACAACATAAGGTATGCGGACGATACAGTGCTGATTGCGGACACGGAAAGGAAACTACAAGACCTCATACAGAAAGTAGCAGTGGAGAGTGACAAAAAGGGACTACAAATAAACTTTAAGAAAACTGAGTGCATGGTCATCAGCAAAAGATACAACCCAAAATGCCAAATATAGGTGGGAGATAACAGAATCAAGCAAGTCCAAAAATTTAAGTACCTAGGAAGTGTTCTAACAGGAGATGGAAAGTGCGACATGGAGATCCGAAGGCGAATTGGCATGGCAAAGGATGCGTTCCAGAAGATGAGCAAAATACTAACACACAGGAAAATCTCAATAGAAACAAAGAAAAGAGTGCTAGACTGCTACGTGATGTCAGTTCTTCAATACGGCAGTGAATGCTGGACTATATCATCGAAAATGAGGACAAAACTTGAGGCGGCCGAAATGTGGTTCTACAGAAGGATGCTACGGATATCGTGGACAAGCAACGATGAGGTGTTGGAAAGAATATCAACAAAATGGAAATTGATACTGAGAATCAGGAAGAGACAACTGAAGTTCCTGGGACACGCAATGAGGAAGGAGAGCCTGGAGAACCTGATACTGCCTGGTCAGATAGAAGGAAGGAGAGACAGAGAAAGGCAGCGGATAACATATTTGCAGGGTCTGATCAGGTGGATGACGGAACGGGGGTTGCCAGGAGCAACAGGAGCAAACATATTAAGAGCCACAATGGATAGGGAGACATGGAGAGCCATGATCGCCTACGTCCTGAAGGGACAGGGCACATAGAAGAAGAAGAAGAAGAAACCATCAATCACGTGTGCGCACAAACACTCATACCCTTAAACTCATACACTTACACAGAAACAGATACAGTTACACACATAAACTTATACTTAGTCACAGACACATTGGTCCTGGGCATGACTGCATCCGGCAGCAAGGCCTTTGATTGGGAGGTTGTGAGGAGAATGGAATCACCTCTTAATTGCTGTTGTTCTCAGGTCCACCCTGACTCTATGGGACTCTAACAAGTGCTACCACTCCCAAACTAGGGCCAAATCACTATGAAATTATAAAAATACACTTTTATAGAAATCTATACATAAAAATAGACTTTTATAGAAAAATATACATTTTTAAATGAAAAATATTACCAACAATACATTTTCGAAGAAAGAATTATTGCCATAACACATTTTTGAATAAAAAAAATTATTCTCAGCAAAACATTTTTGAATACAAAACTAGAAGACATTTTCAGTTTTCTAAAATAAAAAAAATATAAACAAAAAAATCTTATTAAAATCTGACTAAATCAACCTTCTCACTATTTTTTTTTTAATCATATCACCCCAAGCAAGGCGGTAACGCCACTGATGTGCTGGGGGCTACGTAAGAGTGAAAAGATTAGAAGAGAGAAAGCCGGAAACCACATCCTAAACAGGGAACAAGGGATGAGCCTCTACACCTGTTCAATAAACGTGGGTGGAGTGTGAACCGGGCACTATAACTGAACATTAAAAAAAGATATCTTAAAACTCCACTTTTTTGGCATTAAATAACCCACAGAGGTGTTGATATGCCGTTAAATAAAACTCAAACACAAACACACACAGACTTACTTAGACAAACACACACACACTTATACATATCCACTTACACACATGCACTTACACACATATACACTATTACACATACACTTATACACATATATGTATGCATACTCAAAACTTAGGTATCTATGTCTATGTATACGTGAGTAGAAGATTTATTAGTTTGTTTTGGGGGCTGTTTTTACGGTTTATCAACCTTTTTAAGGTTATTCAATGTCAGAAAATAATTTTACACTGTCAGAAATTTTGTGAGATAATAATAATCTACTGATATGTGTTCTACTAATTAACCCTTAGCTGGGAGAGGAAGAGGTTGATTCATATCTTTTCCCATTGTTATTTGCACGTAAGTAAATACTTACGAACCCAAATTAAATTAGAACTTGGCTCTCATATTTTCAATAACGAGCTGTTATCTGTTACACCACACGCACATTCATGCTTACAGCACATGATATTCCCAAGCAGTCACCCATCTAGTTAGAGTCTAAGTCTAGGCTCGACGTTACCTTCGATGACTGTACGAGAACAGGTGCTTCAACGTGAAACAGAAGAAGAACAATCAAGTGAAGAAAAATGAAAAGAAGAGAATAAGAAGCATATGAAGAAGTAGCATAAGAAGTATTAGACGAAGAAAAATAAAAAATAGGTGAAAAAAATCAGAAGAAGAAGAAGAAGAAGAAGAAGAAGAAGAAGAAGAAAAGGCCGGTGAAAAAGAATAAAACCCAAGTGAATAAAAAGAAGAAAAGGAGGAAGAGGAAGAAGAAGAATCAGGTGAAGAAAAATGAGAAGAGGTAAAAAAAAAAAAGAACGTGAAGAAAAAGAAAAAACATGTGAAGAAGAAGACGGAGAAGCAGGTTAAGAAGAATGTAAAGGAGTTGAAGAAGAATAAGCATGATAAGAAGACGAAAAAGAAGAAGAAGAGGGAAGAATCAGGGGAAAAATAATGAAAAGAAGCGAAGAAGAAGCAGTTGAAAAACAAGTAGGATGTGAAGAAGGTGAAGCGGGTGAAAGAGAAGAAGAAGAAGAAGAAGAAGAAGAAGAAGAAGAAGATAATTGCTGAGTCGCCGCCGAAAGACAATGAAAGGAGCAAAATAAAATGATGTCGAGGAAAAAAAAAGGTGAAAAAAGGGAACGACTAAAGATAAATTCAGTCAGTCAGTCAGCCATACGTGATACACGCTTGGGTGATCATGTCTCGAAAGAAACATGACTGACTGGGCAGAAGATTATCCCGCATGAGGTTGCTATTGCTTTCTGCGGTAGCCTGGTTGCCGACCAAGGCTATAGAACCCAATCTGTCCTGTTATTTAATCCATAACTGGAAGGAATAGACGGATTAATACCTTTCCCAAGGGTATTTGCGCGTAAGTGAATGCAATGAATCCAGCTGGAATTCGAACTCGGCTCCCCGGTTTCTCGTTCCGAGCCGATATCCAATGCACCACAACGCACATCCTTACTAAAGGATAATGTAAAGATAAATTACGGGTATATTTTAAGACAGAGACGCGTGCGCTTAGAATGACGAGAAATTGAACGCTGACCGGCCAACGCTAAAAGTTTTGATCAAATTCCAATATTTTGGCAGGCATCTCCAGACAAAGCTTCCTTCTTATCCCTCGCCTCTCCTTGTCATGCCTTTAAGAACGCCATAGGTTACCCAATTTACGACTCTACATTAACCAATTCCATCTGTTGCCGCAGAAGGTATTTATGGCAGAGACTTGGAAGCATCGTCTGCACGCTCAACCCACAATGAGGCTTGGTATAATGTTGCAAGGGCCTCCTCCCTCACACGGCTTCGCATAGATATTTGCGACTAAACATAAGACTTTTAAAAACACAGGCACGATAAGACATACCAATATATACACATCACTCACAGAGATACAAAAAAGAAAAAAGATATTTGCATAAGCATAAGCGCATATATATATATATATATATATATATATATATGCAGGTTTCATTGAATAATATAGACAAGTTTTATCTATTAATTTTGTGTAGGATCCGTTCATACCGTCTGATATACTTGATGGTGATGTCGTTGAAAGACAACAAAAAATCACAGTATTTGTTGATTTTTTTTATCGGGTCTAAGCTTTCGGCTCACATAAGCCATTATCAAAGAGTAAATATTAACACACAGTAAACATAGAACATTTAAGTTATTAACAATAAAGAGAATTCAATTGAAAATATAAGTCCATCCCTACCGTGGCGGATGGCCGAAGACAGTGACAAAATAGTGGTGTTGTGTTCCATGGTCTGATTACAGACATTTGAGTACGTTATTGGAAATATCAAAATTGATTGTATTCAAACCAGGTTTAAATTGTTTAATGTAGATTGCTTCGAGGATTTTTAGTTTCTGTTTGTTATTTTCTTGTTTGAGTATGTACGTGTTATCAACAAGCGTTTTTCTCAGAAGTGTGCGTTGATAACCGTCTTGTTCTAAATGACGGAATATATTTGAATTTTCATTTAAGTGAAATGAACGGATCCTACACAAAATTAATAGACAAAACTTGTCTATATTATTCAATGAAACCTGCATTAATGAAAAAATGCTGCCAAAATACACACAATATATATATATATATATATATAAATTCAGATAAAACTTAGAGGGGAAATAGCCATTTTCAACATGTCATTTTAAGACATGCATTCTCAGCTCCATATAAAAAAAAGAATAAGGAAAATATAGTGTCGAAACGCGGTACCTGGGTAAAAATCTGGTCTTAGCTGGTCATTGCTTGTCAAAGTTGGTCATAGCTAGTTTTAGCTGTTTAAAAGCTAGTCATTACTTCCAAACCTGCTCACTCGCCACCAAGTGACGACTGCTGCATGGTTGCCGACGAGCAGGAAGTGAGTATCTGAGAACAAATATTACAAACACTTTGATCGTAGATTTTCCCTACTCCCCCACTGAAGCCAGATGTGACACAAGGTCAGTTTTTAACGGAGGTAACGTGAGCGCGTACGCTCAGGCCATTGGTAAAAGATTACCCAGCCCCCGCCTACTCGGTAACTTGGTACGAAGCTAGTCTTTCATACTCATTGCTTGTCAAAACTATTCAAAAGCTAGTGATTGCTTCCAAACACAGCCGGAGAGCAGGAAGTGTGTAACTGAGAACAGATACTTCATTTTGATCCAGCACGACGTGCCAAGAATAGCCATTTTGTAGTGATATTATAACATATTTATTATAAATCAATACTATTTGCTCTACTTTGTATTAAGCAATGTTTTAAGAATAGTGTTTCTTTGGATACAGAATTTTATTTCATCCATACCTACCCCCCTCTCTCTCTCTTTATATATATATATATATATATATATATATGTATACGTTCAAATTTTACAGGATCATATGGCTATTTCAACGAATTAAATTCAAATCATCGGCATAATAATGATAATATTAACCATGTTCTTATAACGAAATATTTTGAATTCATTGACCGAACAGTCACTGCTACTCTCAGATAAAATTTACCAAATCTTTTTCTTAAAATGATTTTTCAGGAAAATATGTTTCTCAAGGCTAAGAACTGTTATTGCTCTTTCCACTATTGATGGAAGTTTCCTTGCTAAGTTGTGTGGATAGTCAGCAACTTGATAATGGGATTATTTTCTCGTCGGGTTACATGTGGCATAAATTTTAGCTGTTGCCGTTTTTGAAACTCCTCAAGTGATGTTGCTTCTGTTATTCTGTATACTCCTTTGTTTGTGATTCTGTAGCGCCAGACCAAAATTTTAAAAAGGTGATGATGTTATTTAACAACTAGCCTCGAATTTTCAGGTTTTAAGCTTTGACGTTTGGCGTTTAACAGATTTCGATGATGGGTAAGACTACCTCTACTTCTGCCCATTCTGTGTTCAATTTCCTTATCTCCTATGCTAAATCTGTTGTAACTGATTCATTAACCGAGGTATTTGAAGTGTTTAGGTTCGAAGAAATGTGATCTACACGAAGGTTCCTAGCTTCACTCGCTCAAAGCAATTTTAAGCATTGAAAGTGACTTTGTACAACTGGAAGTTTACACATTTTTGAACGGGTTTGGAACCCAAAATGCCAGCTACAAACCGGGGACACTAAAGAAGGTACAGAAATTTAAATACCTGGTAAGTGTTCCCACAGAGGACGGAAAAAGCAACACTGGCATCCAAAGGCGTATTGGCATGACCAATTATGCATTTTAGAAGCTAAGTGAAGTATTGAGAGACAGGAAAATTTCGCTGAAAACAAAGATGAGAGTACTGGATTGTTATGTGATATCTTTTTTCAATATGGCAGTGAATGCTGGATAATTTTTTCAAAGATAAGGGAGAGACATGAAGCAATCGAAATGTGGTTCTACAGAAGGATGCTGAGGATATCCTGGACCGAACATGTGAGCAACGACGAGGTTTGGGAGAGGATGTAAACGAAAAGGAAATTGATACTTAACATCAGGAAAAGACAGCAGCTGATGTTTCTGGTATATCTAATAAGAAAGGAATGCTTGGAAAATCTGATACTCACATGACATATAGAAGGAAAGAAAGACAGGAGAAATTAACGCGTGACATACTTGATGGGCTTGAACCCATGGATGGCAGAGCAGGAGAGGAGTAACAAAAGAGTGTTATGAGCTACCAGGTATAGGGTGATATGGAAGATCATTATCGCTTACGTCCTTAAGAGACACAGCACATTGAAAACCAAAAAAAAAAAAAAAAAGAGGTTTGGTGTCTTGCATGTCATCGATAAGAAATTCTCGATCTAACGAACTATTTAAGAATATACTTCGAATTTTCATGTTATTTTTTTGGTTTTGTAGCAAGTTGCGGTGTTGGGTGAAACTAGTACAACTAATTCTATGTTCAATTTTATTTATCTTCTATACTAAATTTATTGTAACTCCATACGATGAGAGAGTTGAAGTGTTTGGTATTTACCAATTCCTCATCCTGAATTTTTTTTATGGGTTCAGCCTTGTTGCCATCACTGATTTCATTCTAATTCCAGATCATTGTTTTGATTTTAGAAAGGTTTAGCTTCAGTATATGTCTAGTAGCTGTTGTCACTCTTTCCAGTCCTTCCTAACCTTTTGTTTAAAGATGTGTGGAACATCATCATTTTGTTTTTGTCATTATTTTCTCTTCGAATTACATTTCCTATCCATTTTACTTATTGCTGCTGTTGAATATCCTGGATTAATGCGGTTTCTGTTAATCGGTACAGTTCTTTGTTTATAAATCTGCAGCGAGTTCGGGGAAGTTTATTTCTCGCTAAGACCTACATGCTTCATTCACTCAAAGCTATTTTTAACAACTGATCATAATTTTCAGGTTAATGAAAATATACTATTTTCTTTAAAACTAATCCACACACCGAGGCATTTGAAATGCTTAATATTTGCTAATCCCACGTCTTGAATTTCTTTGATGGATTCAGAGTTGGCATCATCAGTTTTTATTTCCAATTTCAATTCATAGTTTCTGTTTTGAGAAGGTCCTATAGCTTGAATCACTTGATAGAGGATGTTCATTTTCTATTCAAGACATTCTTATCCTAACTATGAATACCTATGTCATCAGCATAGCCCCTGCCTTTATCATCAGTATATTGGCATCCACTTTCCAGTATCGATGGCGATTTCTTTCTTTGAAGTCGTGTGGAATTATTGTCATTATTTTTTCATCGAGTTACATGTCATATTCATTTTAACCGTTGAAAATCCTCAAGTGATGTGCTTTCTCTTATTTGGTACCGTTTTTCTTTGCGATTCTGCAGCACCAGTTCATATGGGTCGAAGAAATGTGGTCTACACTAAGACCCATAACTTCACTCGCTCAAAGCCATTTTCAAGCATTGATCTTAGAAAGCAATTTTGTACAGCTGAAAGTGTACATATCTCTGAACTGGTTTGGCGCCAAACATGACTTTCATTTGAAAATCTCGATCTGACTAATCTTTTTAGGAATATAACTCGAGTTTTCAGGTTAATGTTTTGGATTTTACAAGTACATGATAGTATTAAAATAGTTTTTACCTAAGCTCACATCGCGAATTACAATAAAGCACAACTAATAATACCACTAATATTAATTCCTCTCTCTCCGTTGCACTAAACAAAAAAAATATACCAGCGGGATATAGTGTCATTAATGACCAGTTTTTTTATTTATTTTTAGGTTCAGGTCCTCTTTTTAAGGTATACAGTCGGCTTAAATGTTGTTAATGCGTAGGGATAAAGAAAGAGTGTGAGAAAAAGGAAGGTTGTGTTTATTGCAGGTTTAGTTACTTTCTCACCGACGTAATGTGGCTTCCCTCTGTCTTTTCCACAAATATTTTCACGGCTTCTGCTCCCTGGTGCTCCCTCTGCATGAATTTACTCGAGCTACTGGACTTGCAACTAGGTCCCACCCGTTTACAGTGTAGCCCATAAAATGTAGCTGCGACGTCTACTCTAACAGCTTATTTGCTCGCACTTCCCGCCTGTGGAATTCTCTTCCGTATATTTGCTTCCCTGAAAACTACATTGTCCAAAAATTTAAATGCGAAGTCAATTGTCATTTTTTTATCTTCTTGACTTACATTCTTTCCATGACAACCCTTGTATCATGTTCTTCTTTCTTTACACTTCATTCTCATGCAGACCTTTTCACAAATGTATTCTCATCCTTTTCTTAATTTCTCCCTGACTCTCCTGTAACTTGTTTTTCTTTCTCATCACTCACCTCTTCTGCAATCCCCTGCGCATGAGTGGTAGTTCTGCCTTGCGTGGGGTGAAATGATTATAAAAAATGGTTGTGGTGTTAGGTAAAAATACCTTTAGTTCAATTTCTTTATCTCCGACTAGCGGTATAGCCCGGCGTTGCAAAAGTGGAATGAAAGCTTTAAAACTAATCCATGGTCGTGGAGTCTTTGGACGTTGGCACGAAAGACTAAAAAGCAATAGTTCTTTCCAGTTAAAGCGAAACCGTAGATTGAAAAAAAAATGAATGGATGTCAGTCAAATTTTGATTTCCTGGTATAGATATCAAATTTTCTGCACAATTGTTAGAACTGCAACCTTGAAACTTCTGAATATCGTTTATGTCTTTGTCTATGAGTGTATCAAATTTGATTAAAATCGGACCACTCCTTCTATAACCCGATTTTTTCGATATTTATCGGGGGTACCTCGACAGAAAACCTAGCTAAAAACACTCGCAGACGCTTATAGTACAACTGTGTAAATTTTCAAGAAAATCGGTTTAGCCGTTTCGGAGACTATAGGTAACGGACGCACACACACACAGACACACACACAGATAAAGTTCCATTTATAAATAAGTTTAGATACTAAATTTGTTATTACTGATACATACACTGACGTATTTGAAGTGTTTATTTATTACTAATTCAACATCCTGAATGTTTATGATGAATTCAGAGTATGTGCCACTAATGCTTTCATAATAATTCTAGAAAATACTTTTGAAAAGGTTTATCTTCTCCCTTATTTCTTTGAAAATTTGGAAGAAGATTTAATGTCGAATAGGACAACAATCACAAGGAATTATAAAATCTGCAGTCATATATCCGGTTTTATACGACAGTCAAAAATATAGACAGAGTTCCGGTGTTATCGTCTAGTGTGAAAAAGGCAGACATCAATGCGTTTAGACGTAAAGTCAAAAAGATATGATTTTTTAGAAGAAAAAATGGAGAAAAAGGTGCCTTAAAACCAAGAACAAAAAAATAAATATAACTCCTAATTCCATAAGTGTATAAAAACATATGCTGTTTTATATTACGGTAAAAACTCCACCCACGTCTATTGAACAGGTGAAGAGGCTCATCCCTTGTTTCCTGGTTAGGATGTGGTTTCCGGCTTTCTCTTTTCCAATCTTTTTACTCTTACGTAGCCCCCTGCGCATCAGTGGCGTTATCGCCTTGCTTGGGGTGATATGATTAAAAAAAAAATATGTCGATGTAGGTGTTGTATTACATTAGAAATCAAAGATTCCAGGCCCGCAATTTTTACTAGTGTCAAAAATTGACACTAATAGGTTGTAATTCAGTCAGTTAAGTGCAATACGTGATACACGCTTGGGCGATCATGTCTCGAAAGAGACATGACTGACTGGGCAGAAGATTATCCCGCATGAGGTTGCCATTGCTTTCTGCGGTAGACTGGTTGCCGACTAAGGCTATAGAACCCAATCTGTCCTGTTATTTAACTCATAACTGGAAGGAATAGACGGATTAATACCTTTCCCAAGAGTATTTGCGCGTAAGTGAATGCAATGAATTCAGCTGGAATTCGAACTCGGCTCTCCGATTTCTCTTTCCGAGCCGATATCCAATACTCCACAACGTTGTAATTACTTTATTTGAAAAAAGGCACAATTATTTGAGTTCTTAAAAAGGCACAAATAAGTTGTAATTACTATATTTTAAAAAGGCACAATTTGTTGGATTTACTTTATTTTAAAAAAGGCCAAAGTAGGTAGTGTTTACTATTTTTTTAACAAAAAGGCACAGACAAGTTGTGATTACTTTATCTTAGAAAAGGTATAAATAGGTTGTGTTTACTTTATTTTAAAAATGGCACAAATAGGTTGTGCTTGTTTTAAAAAACAAAAATAGTCTGTGTTTACTTGCTTAAAAAAGGCACAAATAGGTTTTACTTACTTTATTTTTAAAAAGGCACGAATAAAGTTGTGTTTACTTTATTCTTAAAACAGCACAATTAGGTTGTGTTTACACTATGTACAAAAGGTAGAAATAGGTTGTGTTCACACTGTTAAGAATGTAAAAATTACGTTTGTGTTAATTTAACAAAGATAGAAATACATTGTGTTTACACTATGTTAAAAATTTTTGCTAGTATGTTGTGTTTATACTATAGTAAAATATGTAAAAGTAGTTTGTGCTGATATTATTTTAAAATAGTAGAAATGGGTTGTGTCTGAAATTGGTAGAAATAACGTGTTTACAGTGGAGTAAAAAATTAGATATCGTCCCACTTTTAAATTACTGTCTAACTAGTAGGCATAGGTCCGGTTTTACATTCATTTCTGTGTGACACCTTTGCCCGGACTGGCTATATGTGAACGCTTATTCTCGTCGACGGTCGTGAAGGCACCAATGGCTCGCTGGTTCAGGAACGGATCCCACTGAGATGATGTCGAAACGGTACCTGCTGTGTCGACGCTTTCGGGCTGCTGTTGCTGGTCGTGATGATCTCGTCATAAAAGCTGGTCTTCAAGACTCTATTGCAACAACGGACTACTGCCAATATTGTGATTTGATCTCAGAAAGTCGCGTTGTGCAAATTCAGTAGCCGTCTTTCCACCAGAACCAGACCGGACACTTGTGTACACTTGTGGTTAAAAATAAACACGATACCAAAAATAAAAAAATAAAAAATAAATAAACGAATAAGATCTAACACACCTGGAGAGTTACGAAGAAAGTCTTTATAAAAAAACAATTATTAGTCACAGGAGCAGATAATACAGTTGTCAGAAAGATTATACAGTTGTTGGAATGCCAGTTTACAACGGAGAGAGAGTGCGTTCGTTTTCAAAATCTCAGCTCTTTCAATCCTTAAATAAAAATGTCTTTTCTAAGTTTCGTTAAAGTAAACAGAGCTCTTCAAATTTTCACTAAAGTTATTTCACGTATTCATTAAATTTGGAGCTGTTCATTCTGTAGTTCTTTCTGGTCCTTATCGGAACTTGACGGGATTTACCAAATCAGAAGTGGGTAATGACGGTGACGTGACTGCGGCGGCGTGGGGGTTCGTTTATCCTTGTCGCCTGGTGCTCTCTCCCAACTCAACTTCTAAAAATTATTTTCATAGCAGTGCGTGCTTTTTTTTTTATCGAGAATGATCAGAGATTTTAATTCTCCCAAATAAGTTTTAAAACAATAACGTTCTTTCGGGATTCCTATCAGAGGCGCATTATTCAATATTAACTCTTTAAGTTAATCGGCGGCAAGCTTCATTCGACATTAACTCTTTAACTTAATCGGCGGCAGGCTTCATTCGGCATTAACTCTTAGCCACATGTTCTATGGTAGGCGACCAGCCGTGGGACATGGCTCCTCAATTGGGAACCTTTTCTACAGTAGTTACATTTCGACTGCAATTCCAGAACCTCACTCCAACTCTCCCTTCAACAACTACTGATTTTTCTCGCCGAGTCCGGATTTTTATAACCATCCCCAATCCTCTCGGGGGATTCGGCCGACTCAAAGCTTTTAACCAATGAGATTATTTTCCACTCAGACGATTTGCGGGGAGCCATGGCTCGACGTATGAAATATCAACAGCTCACATGACGTAATATCTTTCTGTCTTCTTTCTTTCGATTGCATCATCTTTAGATTTTTCAATTCCCACAATTTCTGTTCTCAGGAACAAGTAATTGGGATTTGACTCTACCTGACCTCATCAAGTAAACCCTGACATTTTGTTATGACAGCGACCATTTTGTCAAATTTCCACCTAGCCCAAAATAATGCGTATCGTATATGAAAAAGAAAGAAAACTATATTTCTTTCTCTCCTTTTCAAATTGTCAGCTAATTTATCTATTCCCCGGATTTTACAAGTACATGATAGTATTAAAATAGTTTTTTACCTAAGCTCACATCACTAATTACAATAAAGCACAACTAATAATACCACTATTATTAATTCCTCTCCCTCCGTTGCATTAAACAAAACAAAAGAAAATATACCATCGGGAGATAGCGTCACTAATGACCAGGGTTTTTTTTTAGGTTCATGTTCTCTTTTTAATGTATACAGTCGGCTTAAATGTTGTTAATGCGTAGAGATAAAGAGAGAGTGTGAGAAAAAGGAAGGTTGTGTTTAAACTATGGCGAAAATGTAGAAATGTGTGGGGATTTACTCTATGAAATAGGTGATGTTAACACTATGATGAAAAAGGTAAAAATAGCTAGTGATGAATTTATTTTAAAAAGGTACAAATAGACTATATTTACACTATCTTAAAAAGGTAGAAATATAGTGAACAAAAAATTCTAAATTTAAAATTCAAATCTGACTCATTGATTAAAAGAGAAATAAAAAAAAACGAATTTTCTGAAATTTACAAACTTTGCACAAAAACTCGCGAAATTTCACACCTCGATTTGAAACGTTTTTTCGGCCAATAGCAAACTAGGAATCATCTAAAAAAACAAAAATTCAAATTTTCTTTAATTATAAAAAAAAAAAATTCTTATACGGTCTCTTTGTGCCAGCCGACGCGAAATTTGTTTCTCGTTTGATAGGAAGCCCAGAATTGTATCCGGGTGTGAATTCTCAAACGACTTGCGTGAGAGTAAAGTGAAAAGGGAGAATAAAAAGATACAGGGAGGGCTGGGGAAAGGATAAAAGAAAGATAGGAATCAAAGAGATAACAAATAGAAACTGACGTTGCATTTAAACTCTTAGAGATTGTAGCTATCAGGAAAGCAAGTATACGGAAGGGAGTTTCACAGGCGGGAAGTTCGAGAAAAAGAAACTGTTATAGTAGAAGAGAAAGTTACAATTAACTATTTTGAGGGTAAAAAGACCTTTTTGCCAGTCTTATTGCTTGGGTAAATTCATGTAGCGGTGTCACCGGGGAGCTAAGCTCGTCGGAGAAGAAGCCATGAAAATATTTGTAGAAGAGACAGAGGGAAGTCACACCCCGTTGGTGAGGAAGTGACTGGAGTCGAGCTGCCAGGTCGGGATTCATTACATTGCAGATTCTCCTCTAGATCCTCTCGAGAACATGAAACAAAATGAATAATGGCTCTCGTAACCATTTTACTGATTACCGTATTAGACTTTTGTTTATAATGCGAAAAAATAGCATAAATATTTTCTACAGTAATTAAATGCATAGTGATTATAAATAGGTTGAATCTTTACTTCGAAACATCATCCGAAAATATACTACTTCTGTTGACTTAAACGAAAAAAATAAATTATCTATTACATAAATTTTCAAACTGAGATCTTATAAAAAAATTGGATCCTTCTAACAAGATTTTTCAATTATTCAAGCCGAGGCCAGAGTGTTAAAAAACAAATCACTACTTGGCCGTTTTTTTTGTTTTTTTTTATAAGCGTTTCACCCCGAGCAAGGCATGTCACTGCCACTACTGCGCAGGGGGCTACATAGAGTGGAGAAAGGATGATTAAATATAGGAAATGTCAGAGGGTGGGTGATAGGCGGGTAAGGATACCGAGAATGAGGGTTGGGTAGATGATAGTGTTCTGAGAATAATTGGGAGTTAGAGTGATAGGAGGTGTCTATTGACCCTACATTTAAACACCTGGAGATTGTAGCTGTCGGGAAAGCAGACTTGTGGAAGGGAGTTCCATAGGCGGGAAGCGCGAGAAAAGAAGCTGTTGGAGTAGAATTTACGGTTACATCTTATTTGTTTAACTGTAAAAGGGTGGGACCTAGTTGCTAATGCTGTCTCTCACACTTCTCTCTTCTACGCCCATCTTCTCTTACTTACTCCCCAACTCTAATCATTTTCTTACTTCTTCCTTTTTCTTAAACTCAATCGCCGGGTCATCAAAGGCTGCATATGACCATACTTTATCGTCTACTGTCAAATCTGGAGCCTTTCTTTGAATCTTTCACCACTTCTCTTTTACTTCTCTCTTTCTCTCCCGTTTTCCTCTTGTCGTTCTTTATTCCCTCAAATGTCTTTTTTACAATTCCCCATTCTGGTTTCTTATTTTTTCTACCCCCTTTACCTAGCAGACAAGAATTTACCAATATAAGGAAGCTAAATTTTTATCTTTCAAAAATAACGTTTACTAACTGATGAGACATTGTCCTTTCAATGTTGAAACAAAATGTACACTTTGTAGTAGATTCTAATTTGTACATGTTCTAAATTAAAACGACTAACTTCGTATTGAAGGAAAAAACGAAACCAGATTTCGTATGTGTGAATTATTTTGTGGCCAATGAAAAAGGAGCGATATACAAACTGGGAGAAATTAACAAGCCAGTGTCAAAAAGTTATATAAATAGAGAGAGAAAGTTGAATAGGCGATTACATAGGACAACGCTACGATGTGACAAAAAAAAATTCAAGCAGCTGAACCAGGCATAAAGTTCCAACACACATTTGTTCTTCCTTTTCTTCGTCTTCACTTTCTCACCGTCAAAGAAGAAGAGGAAGACAACAACAGTAAAGCACTTCAATTGATTTCTAAAATAATCATCGACAAGTACACTTTATCTTTATCGCTTTTCCTTTCTTTTCACTTTCTCGGCGTTCGCAAAAAGCAAGAAAGGAACAAAGACTTGACTACTACCCTTTTAGTCCTTTTCTGCACTAACACATTTCGCTACTATTATGAACTCTGGATTCATTTAACTCTTTACTACACTTTCTCTTGGAACATTTACACAGTAAATAATTTCACTTTCTACTAAATTGATCTTATGTTGTTCTGTAAATAAATTTCCACTTGTGGTATCGTCGAGGTAGTAAACAATACATAGATGATAAAATAATATCTTATTCGGTAGATACAATATAATAGTCCGTAGTAGATCGCAACGATATGGTTGGTTGAGTTAGCAAGTAGCACGCAGGTTAACAGTAGCCCTCAGCTCACACTAACTTCCACTCTTCACCTGACTTACTCTTTCTGTATATAAGTGAACCCGGTCACGTGAACGAACTACGTCACAACACCACTTAAACATACAAACAAAACACTTTTATTTTTTCCAGCCTTTTGATAATCTTAACTTTGGGGACTTCGGTTGTGTTTGACACAAGGCCAATTTGATAGGCGTCTCTATAAAAATATTTAAGTAATGGCTATGTCGATGAAAAAGCCGTCTCTTGGGCACTCAATATCTATCTATCTATCTATCTATATATATATATATATATATATATATATATTTATATATAAAGCAATCTGTGAGTCTGTGTGTGACTGTTCTCTATGCACTGTTCTCTATGCATTTTTTAAGCTACCCCATTCAAACTTTCTAGGGACACATATCTACAGGGAAGCCAGTTCGATACATACTTTATGAGTTTAAGTTCAGCAATTTTCCCTTTCGCACTTTTTAGGCAATGGAGCAGATTGTTTACATTTGCTCCGTAAAACATCTAAGATGGTTGCTGGATTACGTCACAGAAATCAAATCACACGTGTCAAACACGACTAAAATATTTTTATTAAAAAAAATGAGCCTTATATTTAACTTTTTTCCTCTAAAATTAAATGTTTACATTTTTAAATATTCTTCGAAATTTTCTGAACTGAGAGCGTAATAGTTTTTATATTTCTAATTTCAGTAAAACAAAATGAATAACTTTTATTCTTATGTTAAATTCATTTTGTCAACAAAGATGTAAATATTTCCTCCGTAATTTTGAAACAAAAACAAACGCAATGTTGTTTACGATGTCACACAACATCAAATAACGTTTACGCAAAACAAAAGAAAATAGATTTTTTGAATGGAATTTTTGAACAATTTTTAAACAACAATTTTTTATATAATTATTTTTTTTTTGTATAACCTAGTCCTACTACTAAAATCTTCTGAGTTGCACAGGCAACGCCGGGCTATGATACTAGTATTTTTATAATCTTAAAGGATTTATTTCTTCGTTGATTATAAGCTCCGTCCGTATTATTCTCATCATCCCTACGCGGAACTTCAATTCTGTTGTCTCCGGGTTTCTCTCTATTTGTGAGGAAATTATCCAGCAATCATTGACTTATAAGCGGATTGATATTGCTTAGCAGTTCAGAACACTTTTCTTTGTTGCTTAATCTTGTGCTCTTGTGAGAGAAGATGACGAATTCGTTTCAGACTGAGTTTTGTTTAACAGCGCATCAACCTCTGTGGGGCATTTAATGCCAAAAAGCTAGGTTTTTAAGTTTTGTTTGTTTTTTTTAACTTTTTTTTTTTAATCATCTCACCCCAAGCAAGGCATTCCACTGCCACTATTGCGCATGGGGATATATAGGGGAAGGTAAAGAGAAGGAGTGGTTAGACATAGGGTATGTCAGGAGGAAGGTGACAGATGAGTAAGGATAGAGAGGATGAGGGTTAGGCAGATGGGAAGAGTGCTTGATAGAATGGGAGCAGGTTAGTGTGTTAGGAGGTGTCTATTGACCTTACATTTAAACTCCTGGAGATTGTAGCCGTCGGGGAAGCAATCGTTTGGAAGGGAATTCCACAGTCGGGAAGTGCGAGGAAAGAAACTGTTGGAGTAGAAGTTACGGCTGCATTTTATCGGTTTCACTGTAAAAGGGTGGGATCTAGTTGCTAATCTAGTATCTCGTGCAAATTCGTATTTAGGGGGCACCAGTGATCTAAGTTCATCGGAGCAGAAGCCGTGAAAGTATTTATAGAAGAGACACAGGGAAGCCACGTTCGGTTATCGGAAGAAAGTTGATTTAGTCAGATTTTGATGAATTATTATAATTATTATTATTATTATTTTAGAAAACTGAAGATGTCTTCTAGTTGTGTATTCAGAGATATATTAGTGGTAATAATTTTTTTCCTTTAAAAGTGTGTTATGGCAATAATTTTCTTCCTTAAAAAATGTATTGCTAGTAATGTTTTTCTTAAATGTATTTATTTCTATAAAAGTTTATGTTTATTTTTATACTTTCATAGTGTTTTGACACTGTTTAGGGGATAAACTATTTGCCCACAGCTGGGACCCTAACAGGTGCACCCACTCCGGGTCATGATAGACCTGGGAACAACAGCAATTAAGAAATGGTTTCATGCTTTTCACAGCCTCCCAATCAGAGGCCTTGCTGCCGGATGCACTTTACCGTCTTACCCAGGACCAGAAGATGACTCATGAACAATCACGCCGAAAATAAATCACTGCTCTTATTTGCCCTTTAACAACGGATGCATAAACAAACAAAATGCTTTTGCCAATCGCTTAATCTATTGAATTGACACAGTGTTTGAGCCAGCGGCCGAGGGCACGAAATAATGAGATTCACTTTCAAATATGCCTGTTTCCGAGGCGGTAATCGATAAGCTTTAAAAACCGTGAAAGAAACCCGGGCGCCACGGCGTACAGTTATTGGTTTCTGAAGCAAGTAGAGTCGATCACTACCAATAATTGGTCAGTTCAATTCTCGCTTGATGTCATATTTGTACACTACCGGCCATAACTATTAGGCAACACCAGTGTTTTAAAAAAAATTATGTATTGCATACTATTTTTTAATATTTATTGCCAAGTGAATAACTGTAAATGAAAATAAAATGGTTCTTTTGTTAATATTGCACAATAATATGTGCACCAAATGGATTTATAAATATTTAATAATTACCTATATTGCAGTTTTATTAATGACAGAATGAAGAAAATTTAGGGTGATTCGGACGAGTTCATCTTTGCTTCCTTTCCTTGTGAAATTTTGCGAAGAAACAAAAGAACCATTCTATTTTCATTTAGAACTATCCACTTGGTAATAAATGCTAATCATCGTATTAAATACATCATTTCTTTTAAAAAAACTGGGGTGCCTAATAATTATGGCTTGAGTGTTGGTCTGCACCAAAGACAAGTATAGCAGATGGCCTAGTAGACTCTACCGGTGTTTTTTGAATGATTACAATTTTTCTATATTTTACTATTTAGATCATCATGTTCGTCATATTAGCAACGTTTCGATGTTTGTAACTTTCGACCTTTTTCAGGGATTAGTCTTATCAAATGTTTTTTTCTTCATTTTGTGTGTGTACCATGTTCATCATACTCTCGATGTTTTGGTGGTTGTAACTTCTGGTCTTCAAGTATTTGTCTTATTATATGACCAAACATATTCGACGTACACGCGATGTTTCGACGATTGTACATTTCGGACATAGTTGTCTGTCTTATTATATACTTTTCTATTCAGACCAGTATGTTTATCATACCCGAAACGCTTCTGTGGTTGTACCTTTCTGACAACATCAGTTGTTTGTCTCATTTTATGTTTTGCTTTTCTGACCAGCATGTTCATCCTAGTTTTTATTCCCACAATGTTTTAGTGAGTGTCTACTCCAGATGTTCTAATATTCTTATTCAAACCATTATACTTATTTTAGTCTTAATACTCACATTGTTTCGGTGGTTGTACCCTCTGGTCTTCTTCAGATATCTCTCTTATTATATGCTTTGCTATTCAGAACAGCATATTTCTTTTGACTGTCACTCTCGATTTGTTTTGCTGGTTCTACCCACCTGAATTCTTCAGGCGGCAGGTGTCTTTAATTTCTAATCTTTAGTCATTACTCGTGGAATAAGAATTAAGTAAAACACATGTGGCATTTTTTAGTTGCATCCGTGTGTCTGACAGCGTGGGAAAATCACGTACTCTTGTTCAGTGTAAGATTAATAAGCCTGGCAACTATCAGCTGATAGGAGTTGTCTCCCTTTAGCAAGAAAAGTAGAATGAGAACAAACTAGTCCTGTTTAATGACTTAAAGGCTCGGATTTACATTGCCAAAATTTTGAAAATATTTATTTGTATGCATGTATATATGAAACAGGACTGTCTGCAGACGACGATTTACGCTCTCGTCCGCCGATTGAGCACTCTGAAGAAATTGTTGACTTTAAAATCAGAAGGTAATCAGCGCTATTTACGCATCGTTCATTCAACAATCAATCTGAACAGGCTCGGCTACTGGCGTGTGTTTACATTGGGCATATAACACGCTAAGATCCGCATTCCTTCACCGAGCGCCCATATCTCAGAGGTAGAATCGCCGACTGGTGTAAAATTGGTCGGATTTCAACCGATTGTCAAACTGTACTCTCCCTTTCACTCTATCTATCTATCTATCTATCTATCTATCTATCTATCTATCTATCTATATATATATATATATATATATATATATATATATATATATATCTTCTTCATGTCTTGTGTTCCCTCATGACATAGGCGATCATGGACTTGTCCCTTGTCGCTCTTAATATTTTTTCTCTTGTTACCTCTCCCAAACCCCACTGCTCTGTCTATTTGCTCATCAAATATGTCTTGCACTGCTTTCCCTTGTCTCTCTTGTCAAATTCTCCAAATCCTACTTTCGTATAACATGTCACAGGAACCTCATCTATATTTTCCTGTTGTTAAATATAAGATTTTTGGTTTGCATTCTCTCCAACACTTCGTCGTTTCTCACGTTCATTTTATCCTCAGCATCTTTCTGTAGGACCATATTTCAGATTCCTCGAGCCTCTCCTTCATCCTGAAGAGATCGTTCAACATTCACTGCCATATATAAGGACAGATACCACATAACAATCCAACACTCTTCTTCTTTGTTTCCGTACAGATTTTCGTCTCTCAGTACTCTGATTGGCTTTTGAAATGCGTCCTTGGCCATGTCAATGAGTCTTCGGATCTAAGAGTCGCAATTTCTGTCCTCCGTCAAAATGCTTCCCAGATATTTAAATTTCTTTATTTATTTTATTTTAGTTTCCGCGACCTCTAGTTGGCATTTTAGAGTCTTTTTGCTGATGACCATACATTCAGTTTTCTTGAATGCTTGCTCCTTTCTTCTAGCTATATCTTGCTACTTTCTGTAAAGGTCCTGCATTTTCTTTTCTGTGCTTGCTATAAGCACAGTGTCATCCGCGTATCTTATATTTTTAGATGGTGGCCGCTAATGACGAATCCTGACAAAGACTCTATCTCTCTCAGAATTGCTTCGCTGTATAAGTTTAATAGATTCGTTGAGAAAACACATTCTTGTCATACGCACCTTTCTATTGTTGTATATATACTGAATTAATTTTCTGTCTGTACGTAAGCGGTTTGCTGCCAATATCAGTCAGTTAAGTGCCATATATGAAACACGTTTGGGCGATCATGACTCGAATGAGACATGATGGACTGGGCAGAAAATTATCCCACAGTAGGTTCCCATTGCTTTCTGCGGTAGACTGGTTGCCAGCCAAGGCTATAGAACCCAATCTGTCCCGTTATTTAACCCGTAAAGAGACGGATTAATACCTTTCCCAAGGGTATTTGCGCATAAGTGAATGCAATGAATTCGTCTGGAATTCGAAATCGGCTGCCCGATTTCTCGTTCCGAGCCGATATTCACTGCACAACAACGCAAAGCCAATATAGGTTCATAATTATTCTAATGTCTTTCCTGAAAATGTGGAGGTTGTCAAGCATTTTGAACAGGTCTTTACGTCGTACTTTGTCAAATGCCTTCGCGTAGACTATGAAGCACAATGCATTTGCATTTGTATTGCTCTTTCAGAAAGAATTTCTTAGCATGAATTATTTTAATTGTTTCACCTCAAGCAAGGCGATACCGCCACTGATGCGCAAGGGGCTACATAAGAGTAAAAGTTTAAGCAGGAGGTTAGTGAAGAAAAAGACGAACCAGTTACAAGGGGTGTTCGAAAAAAGGGCAAAAGATGGGAATACAGGTGTGATGACAATTGCGAAGGTAGAGAAAAGAGAAAAGAAAAAGATACACGGGGTGATGTAGAAAGGACTGGAGTCAAGTGGATAAGAGATGGGTATTGTGATTGCATTTAAATTCTTGTGTGTTGTAGCCGTCAGGAAAGCAAGTATACGAAAGGGAGTACCACAGGCGGGAAGTGCAAGAAAAGAATTATCGGCTGCATTTGGTTGATTAACACGTTTCTTGTTCTAGTGTCATTAACGAACCCGTACTGTTCTTGTCTTATCTCGAACCCTAACCCGTACTGTTCTTGTTTTATCTCAAATCCTAACCCGTACGGTTCGTGCCCACTATCTCTAACCCTAACCCGTACAGTTCTAGTCTTATCTTGAACCCTAACCCGTACTGTTGATTTATCTCTAACCCTAACTCGTACTCTTCTTGTCCTCTATCTCTAACCCCTACAGTTCATGTCTTATCTCTAATCCTAACCCTTACAGTCCTTGTCCCCGATCTCTAACCCTAACCCCTACTGATCTTGTCTTATCTCTAATTCTAACCCGTACTGTTCTTGTCTTATCTCTAACCCTAACCCGTACTGTTCTTGTCCCCTATCTTTAACCGAACCCGTACTGTTCTTCTCTTATCTCTAATTCTAACACGTACTGTTCTTCTCTTATCTTATCGCTAACCATTACCCGTACAGTACTTGCCTTATCTCTAATCCTAACCCGTACTGTTCTTGTCCCCTATCTCTAACCCTAACCCGTGCTATTCTTGTCACCTATCTCTAACCATAACCTGCACTGTTCTTGTCTTATCTCTAACCCTAACACGTACTGTTCTTCTCTTATTTCTAATCCAAATCCGTACTGTTCTTGTCTTATCTCTAATCCTAACCCTTACAGTTCTTGTCCCCGATCTCTAACCCTAACCCCTACTGATCTTGTCTTATCTCTAATTCTAACCCGTACTGTTCTTCTCTTATCTCTAACCCTAACCCGTACTGTTCTTGTCCCCTATCTTTAACCGAACCCATACTGTTCTTCTCTTATCTTTAACCATAACACGTACTGTTCTTCTCTTATCGCTAACCATAACCCGTACAGTTCTTGCCTTATCTCTAATCCTAACCCGTACTGTTTTTGTATCCTATCTCTAATCCTAACCCGTACTGTTCTTGTCCCCTATCTATAACCATAACCCGTGCAATTCTTGTCACCTATCTCTAACCCTAACCCGTACTGTTCTTGTCTTATCTCTAACTCTAACCGGTACTGTTCTTGTCGTATCTCTAACCCTAACCCGTACTGTCCTTGTCTCCTATCTTTAACCGAACCCGTACTGTTCTTCTCTTATCTCTAATCCTAACCCGTACTGTTATTGTCTTATCTCTAACCCTAACCCGTACTGTTCTTCTCCTCGATCTCTAACCCTAACCCGTACTGTTCTTGTCGTATCTCTAATCCCAACCGGTACTGTTCTTGTCCCCTATCTCTAACCCTAACCTGTATTGTTCTTCTCTTATCTCTAACCCTAACCCGTACTGTTCTTGTCTTATCTCTAACCCTAACCCGTACTGTTCTTGTCTTATCTCTAACCCTAACCCGTACTGTCCTTGTCTCCTATCTTTAACCGAACCCGTACTGTTCTTCTCTTATCTCTAATCCTAACCCGTACTGTTATTGTCTTATCTCTAACCCTAACCCGTACTGTTCTTCTCCTCGATCTCTAACCCTAACCCGTACTGTTCTTGTCGTATCTCTAATCCCAACCGGTACTGTTCTTGTCCCCTATCTCTAACCCTAACCTGTATCGTTCTTCTCTTATCTCTAACCCTAACCCGTACTGTTCTTGTCTTATCTCTAATTCTAACCCGTACTGCTCTTGTCCCTTATCTCTAACCCTAACTCGTACTGTTCTTGTCCCCTACCTCTAACCCTAACCCGTACTGTTCTTATCTTATCTCTAACTCTAACCCGTACTGGTGTTTTATCGCTAACCCTAACCCGTACTGCTCTTGTCCCCTATCTCTAACCCTAACCGGTACTGCTCTTGTCCCCTATCTCTAATTCTAACCTGCACTGTTCTTGTCCTCTACCTATAACCCTAACCCGTACTGTTCTTGTCTTATCTCTAACTCTAACCCGTACTGGTGTTTTATCGCTAACCCTAACCCGTACTGCTCTTGTCCCCTATCTCTAACCCTAACCCGTACTGTTCTTGTCTTATCTCTATCCCTAACCCGTACTGTTCTTCACGTCTATCTCTTGCCCGATTCTGCTATATGCTCTGTTCATCAGAATCCGTGAGATAAGTTTTGTCAGGTGGCTCATTAAACCGATAGTTCCATATAGTTCACATTCCTTTGCACCTGGCTTCTAAGGTAGTGCGATGAAAACTGATCTGTTTAGGTCCTCGGTATATCACCGCTCTTGTATATTTCGTTTCTTATTTCTGCGATCCTGTCCACGCAAAAACCGTTTACGGCTCTCAGCACATCTATTACAATACCGCCTGGTTCTGCTGCTTTGTTTCTGTTGAATTGGATCGGTGCAGCTACCACGCCGGTTTTAAATATTTCTGGTCCGTCGGTATTTCTGTGTACTAGTTGGTCTCTTGTCGTAAAAGGAAATGTCTGCTATACTCGTCCCATTGCTAAAATACATATTATCCTACGTTTTAAGCACGACTCTGAGTTTCATGCATTATGCAATCATCAGGTGCATATTATCAATTTAATGGTTTTTTTTATTTAAATCATTTTAGGTATTAGCGTTCCTTAATTTAAGGTCGTTATAAATTGTAAATAAGATCTGCGAATATTTTTATTTATTAAATGTAAAATTTACTTAGGTTTATACCAAAACCCAAAAATCGAACAGGATGCTAAAATCGTGAAAGGAAAAACATTTTTTGAGGGTCCTATTTTTATTAATCTTACATTGAAGAGGACGTCGTTAGTTTATTTATATTTTGGATGAAGCGTTCGAATTAGTATTTCTTTCAAAAAATAAAAAATAAAAAGTTTAAAAATTTTTTAACTTTAAAAACTAAAATTAAAAAATTAAAATAATTAAGAAACTAAAAGATTGAAAAAATAATTAAAAATTAATTTCTAAAAGCAGTAAAGTGAAAATAAATAAATAACTAAATAAATACGGACAGATATACGCAAGCATACACATGCATGTATGCATAAACACGCACATACATTTTAACAGACAGTTTTTTTTTTATTTGAATTCTTAGTTGAGGTATTAGCGTTGCTAAGGTTAAGGTCTGTCTATTATACCGCATTGAGCACTGTTCTATTAAAACCAAATAAATATTTATACAATTGAAGTGTATCTGCGCGTATAAACACACACACACACACGCACACACACGCACACACACGCATACACACACACATGCACATATATATATACCTATTTACATCCATACCTATATATGTGTGTGTGTGTGTATGTGTGTTTGTGTGTGTTTGTTTGTGTGTGTTTTGCATTACGAACGATGGTAATATATATAGATACATATGAATAAAACGATTTAGTAGGATATGAATAAAGATATCAACATAGATAGATAGATAGATAGATAGATAGATAGATAGATAGATAGATAGATAGATAGATAGATAGATAGAAAAAATGAACAGTCCTAAACAGATATAAAAGAACAGACATAGATAGATAGATAGATAGATAGATAGATAGATAGATAGATTGATTGCTCTTGAATACGGTCGTGACATCGAAACATAAGACAGCATTATTTGTTACCTCAGTTTCAGTATTTTTTATTTCATCATTAAATCAATTTATGAACTAGTAACAAACACTTCCCAAACACTTTGTATATTTGTTCTGTCTATTCTGTTTGTTCCGACTTGGAAAATGCAGTCTGTTTGCACATTGATATTCCACGAGAACATGATGTGGCTGTTTTCGATCAACTTGAAGTTGTTATTTTCTACTTCGGAACTAATTAAGAGAAAAGGTACATTTATTAACCTGGGTCTTAGATATTTATTACTAGCAGTATAGCCCGGCGTTGCTCGGGTGTAATGAAAGCTTTAAAACTAATCCATGCTCCTGGAACTCAGACTCTTTGGACATTGGCACAAAAGACTAAAAAGCAACAGTTGTTTCCAGTTAAAGCGAAACCGTAGACTGAAAGAAAAATGAATGGATGTAAGTTAAATTTTGATTTCCTGCTCTCGATATCAAATAAGTTTTTCTCGTCGTAAACTGAATTTTGAAGGCTAAATAAGTCCTCTGAGTAAATGGTATCATGGCTGAGACTAAGAACTACAATTACACCTACTTAGAGCCAAACTCGAAGCAAAAACTAAAATAAAAGGACTGAAAAAATACAGACATACAGGCAGATAAACAGACACACACACAAACATCTTGCCTTATATATATATATATATATATATATATATATATATTGTCATCCGCAGACAGATCTGTTTCGCCGTATCACAGCTCATCAGTACGGTTATATATATATTATCGATTTTCTGCACTATTGTAAGAACTGCAACCTGGAAAATTCTGAATATCGTTTCTTATGTCTTTGTCTATGAGTGTATCAAATTTGATTAAAATCGGACCACTCCTTCTATAACCCGATTTTTTCGATTATCGATTTTCGATATTTATCAGGTGTAACTCGGCACAAAACCTGGCTAAGAACACTCGAAGACGCTTATAGTACAACTGTGTACATTTTCAAGAAAATCGGTTCAGCCGTTTCCGAGTCTATAGACAACGGACACACACAGACAGAGACACACACACACATACACACACACAGACAAAGTTCCATTTATAAATAAGTTTAGATATAAATATTCCACAAGCACCCATGATGTGGGTGACATTTTCCATTTCTTTACTACACACCCTTGTCCGAATCTACATGGCGGTAGTTGCTCATCCAAATAGAATTAATATTCAGGGTTTGTTCTTCGATGTCTACCAACAAGTTTTCAGTCTCTCGCTCCAGTTGGCCTTTCGTCAACCAATTCTACAAATCTTACACCCTAATAGATATTGGGGTCTCTCCTCATATTTTCCCTAAAGCGCTATTGCCGCTCTTGATTTAAAGTTTCCTTGCCCTCTTGTTCTATTCAATTTTGTTCTCGATGTTTTCTTTGACAAGGTTTGGGGTTTTCCCCATGTACTTTTCTTCTATAACCCGAGAACACTAACCAATTAAGTGCTATACGTGATACACGCTTAGGCGATCATGTCTCGAAAGAATTATGACTGACTGGGCAGAAGATTATCCCGCAGTAGGTTGCTATTGATTTTTGTGGTAGACTGGTTGCCAGCCAAGGCTATAGGACCCAATCTATCCTGTTATTTAACCCATAACTAGAGGGGAGATGGATTAATACCTTTCTTAAAGGTCTTTGCGTGTAAGTGAATGCAAGGAATTCAACTGGAATTCGAACTCGGCTCCCCGATTCTTCGTTCCGAGCCGATATCCACTGCACCACAGCGCACCACAGCGCACATTCTTATATAGTACCCGGCGCAAATGACGCCATTTTAATTACAATTTAATTAAATTTTCAATACCTGATTTTCTTACCTAAATAATATGTTTTTCACTTTCTATTAATGTTAACTTCAAATATAAATATTAATATTAATTAAAATATTAATTAAATATTATTAATTGATAATATTAATATGACTGCATGTAAAATATTTCAAATAAAAATTAATATTTTTTTTTATATTTTCAAAATAGGGTACGATATACCCATGGTTAATAGTGTTGTGTCGTAACTTTAATTCATGGTTAGTGTTCCAGAGTTAAGTTCATTTTCTGTTTCTTCTTGTTTCTTTTTTTGTTGTTTTTTTTTTTCGTTTATTACAAGGATGTTCACACTATACAAGGCCCAAGATCCACTCAAGGTCGAGTGTTACAGAGTAAGAGACATCGCTGCAGTCAAGATAAAAATGCCACCAAGACGCAAGAGACCACCTGAAGTGAAAAATGATAAAAAAAATCTTTATATGTGTTATATCCCGGGAGGGGATAACAGAGAAAGAATAGTGAAAGAAATAACTTTTAACACAGAGTATATGTAAACAGAGATTTATTGTACCTCAGTACAATGAACCAAATACACGTACACCAACGAACAGTAAACAAGAATAACATTTAAGAAGGCAAATTTTTTGTATAGGACGTATGCGTCCGTCTTGAGAAGAAGGTTTCCGTCTAGTGATGTCTAACTCTCGTCTAAGGCCGATGGCTCTCGATCTCGCTCGTAAAATGACGAAGACTCTCGATCACTCCCGTGTAATGACAAAGACTCCCGCGTAATGACAAAGACTCCCGCGTAATGACAAAGACTCCCGTGTAATGACAAAGACTCCCGCGTAATGATAAAGACTCCCGTGTAGTGACGAACATTCTCGATCACTCTCAATCAATTTGTAATTCGTTCTAGTCCCGGTGTTTTATAACCCGGGCCATACACATTCCTGGGTAAGACAGGATATTTCACTACAACAATATTGAACCGGAAATCCAATTCTAAACAGCAAACAAGAGATTAAAACCTACCCCTCTTTAAAAGACCAGGGAGCATTGTAAACCGGACGATAGACAAACCTAGTAAATAAAAATATAAATAAATAAATAAATAAATAAATAAATAAATAGTCTACAGTTTGACCTGGAGACATTAGAATAATAGAGTTGAAATATACTTTAGAAGGAACAGTAAACAGTCCTAAACAGAAAACAAGGAATAAACAACTATTCCTATTCAGAAAACCAAAGTGGTATGGGAATCAGGCGATAGACAAATCTATCTACTCCTATTAAGTAAAAAAAAAAAATGTAAATGAATAGCAAATAAAAATTCAAAGTTTTAGGCGGAAATGTTAGAAGTATATATTTGGAGTAGACTTTAGATTGAACCGGAAACCTAGTCCTAAACAGTAAACAAGGGATGAATAATTCTTCTTCTATGTGCCCCGTCCCTTCAGGACGTAGGCGATCATGGCTTTTCACGTTTCCCTATCCCTGGTGGCTCTGAGCACACCTTCACCTGTTACACCGTGCAATCTTCGTTCTGTCATCTACCTGATTAGGTCCTTCATATATGTTATCCGTTGCTTTCCCCTGTCTCTTTTTCTCTCTGTCTGGCCTGTTAGTATCAGGTTCTCCAAGCCACCCTTCCTCATTGCGTGTCCCAGGAACTTCAGTTGTCTCTTCCTGATGCTCAGTATTAATTTCCTTTTTGTTTCCATCATTTCCAAGACCTCATCATTGCTTACATGCTCGATCCATGATATTCGCAGCATCCTTCTAAAGAACCATATTTTAGTTGCTTCAAGTTTTTCCTTCATTTTTGATGGTATTGTTCGGCATTCACTGCCATATTGAAGGACGGACATTACGTAGCAATCCAGTACTCTCTTCCTTACTCTCTATTCATATTGAGGAAACATTTTATGTACATTGTAAATAAAAGTTCAATGATTTAAGCGGTGGCGTTAGAAGTATAGAAATAGAGCAGACTTATAAGGTTGTTAGATCTCGCCACATATTTGGTAAGTATCAAGTTCCTCACGAAATCCTAGAGCTTAGGGCCTATCACCTTTAATACACCGGTTCTCGCTCGATCACCGAAGTTAAGCAACATTGAGCCTGGTCAGTACTTAAATGGGAGAATGCTTGTGAATACCAGGTGCTGTAAGCATTTATGGAAGGATGTGCGTTGTGGTGCGGTGGATATCGACTCGGAAAGAGAAATCGGTGAGCCGAGTTCGAATTCCAGTTGAATACCCTGCATTCACTTAAGTACTGGTAACCTTTGGGAGAGGTATTAATCTGTTTCTTCCCTCCAGTTATGGGCTAAATAACAAGGATAGGACCTAAGGACCCTGCCCCTTAAAAACAAATCCCAATGAATCTTTCTAAAACAATAAAACAAATCAAAACGATTTTCAGCTTTAAATGATCTAATCAAGGTTGATATGCTGGTTAAATCAACCAACCAACGAAATCCTATATTATTAGTATGAATATTATTGTTGATATTTTCATAAAGAAATGTGTCTACTTCTAGATGTAGACACACCACCCATTTGGTACCTTGTGTAACATTCAGTCACTCAGTTAAGGGCCATACGTGAAACATTCTTTGGCCGATCATGTCTCGAAAGAGACATGACTGACTGGGCAGAAGTGTATCCCGCAGTAGGATGCTATTGCATTCAGCGGTAGACTGGTTGCCCACCAAGGCTATAGAACCCAATCTGTGCTCTTATTTAACCCATAACTGGAGGGAAGAGATGAATTAATACTGTTCTCAAGTGTATTTGTATGTAAGTGAACGCAATGGATTCAGCTGGAAATCGAACTCGGGTCCCCGATTTGTTGTTCCTAGTCGATATCTACTGTACCACAAAGAACATCACAATTTTCTTACTCGTGTTGTTAATGTGAGGGCAAATTTTGGTGAGGCCACTTTTTGTTTTCAACAGTTGATAAAAATTCGGTAGGTTGACTTGGGAATATAATTAACCAAAATGTTATGTCGTATCATGTCTTTTTAATACTATTTTCTTTTACTCGTAGTATTTTTGAAAGAAAGTTTTTTTTTATCGTTTCTTCAAGACTATTCCATCTTTCTCCTTCTTGTTGTTTTTCTTCTTTCTCAGAGTATATTCTCCTTCTTTGGCATCACCGTCTTCTTTCTGTCTTTCTTTCCCTTTTTTTTTCATCTACATAGATTTTCTTTCCTTTTTTTCGTCTTCATTCTCTTCTTTCTTTTTTACATCATTGTCGTCTTCTTTCTTCGTTCTTCGTTCTTCTTCTTCTTATGCTAAAGTCTACTTTGTATCTATCTTTTCATTTTCTTCTTCTTCTTCTTCTGTGTTGTCTTCTTCCTCTACTTTTCTTTTTCTTTTTCATCATAGTTTTATTTTTTTACTGTCATCTTCTTCTCCTTCTTCTTCGTCATATTTTTTCTACTTCACTGCCGTCTTCTTCTTCTTCTTCTTCTTCTTCTTCTTCTTCTTCTTCAGCGTTGTCTTTTTCTTCTTCTTTTTCTTCCATGTCTTCTTCTTTTTTTCCCTGACTCCTTCTTCTTCTGCGTCTTCTTCTTCTTCTTTTTTCAGCGTTGTTTTATTTGTCCCTGTTTTTCTTCTTCTTCTTCTTCTTCTTCTTCTTCTTCTTCTTCTTCTTCTTCTTCTTCTTCTTATTTCCATATTTGGTCTGTCTTTATTTTGCCAGAGATTTTATTCAAGCCCATTTTCGTACCACCATCACCATCTTTTTCGTCTTTCACCGCCGTTTCCTTTTTCGTCTTCACCATCGTCTGCTTTTTCAGTGTCGTCTTATTCACCGTTGTCTTCTTTTACTTCTTCATTTTAATTCTCATCTCCTCCTCCTTCTTCTTCTTAACCACCGTCTTCTTGTTCTTGTTCTTGATCTCCTTCTTTTTCAGCGTTGTCTTCTTTTTTTTCTTCTTTTTCATCATCATTTTCTCCTTCTTTTTCACTGTCATTTTCTCTTCCTTCTTCTTCGTCATATTCTTTTTCTATTTCACCACCGTCTTATTCTTATTCTGCTTTTTCAATATTGTCTTCTTCTTCTTCTTCTTCTTCTTCTTCTTCTTCTTTTTCAGCGTTGTCTTCTTCTTTTTCTTCTTCTTCTTCCCTGTCTTCTTCTTCTTCGTCTTCTTTTTTTCTTCTTTTTTCAGTGTTGTTTTCTTCTTTCCTGTTTTCTTCTTCTTTTTCAGCGTTGTCTTCTTCTTCTTCTGCGTCTTCTTCTTCTTCTTCTTCTTCTTCTTCATCATCATCATCGTCATTTTCTTTCTTCTTCCCCACATGTCAGCGTCTACTTTTTCTTTCTACGCTATTTTCTTCTTGTGCGTGTTTTTTCTCCGCTTACATGAGTGTCCTTTAATTGTTCTTGATTTCTTTCAGCCTTCTTCTTCTTCTTCTTCTTCTTTCAATAAATCTTTTCTTATACTTCTTCTCCTTTTTTTTACAGGCCATTTTCTTCACCTCTTTCTTCTTATTTTACATAACTGATTCTGTTTTCTCTTTCTTGTTTCATTTCAGTCATTTTATTCATTTCACTTTTATGTTGGAGTCTTATTTTCTCATTCTTCTTTTCTATTTATTTTTGCTTTTTCTTTCAAACCAAAATTTTTTCTTCATCATTATCACCATCATCATTATCTTCTTCTTCTTCTTCTTCTTCTTCTTCTTCTTCTTCATGTGCCGTGTTTATTCAGGACGTAGGCGATCATGGACTTCTACTTGGCTCTGTCTCTTGTAGCTCTTAATATTTTTCTTTTGGTATCTCTTCTACGCCCCTCTCCGCCATTCTTTTGATCAGACCTAACAAATACGTCTCGCGCTGTTTCCCCTGTCTCTCCTTCCCTTTATCCGATCTGTGAGTATTAAGTTCTCTGGGCCCTTCATCCTCATTACGTGTCCCATGAACCTAATTTGTCTCTTCCTGATATTTAGTATGAATTTTCTTCTCTTGCATCCTTTCCAACAACTCATCGTTGCACACGTGCCTGTCGATGGTATCCTCAGCATCCTTCTGTAAAACCACATCTCTGCTGCCTCAAGCCTCTCCTTCATCCTTGATGAGATTTTACAGCATTCACTTCCATACAGAAGTACAGATATCACATAGCAATCCAGTACTCTTTTCTTTGTTTCTAATGAGATTTTCCTGTCTTTCAGTACTCTGGTTAGCTTCTGAAATGCATCTTTGGCTATTCCAATGCATCTTTGGATCTCCATGTCGCACTTTCCATCCTCTGCCAAAACACTTCCTAGGTAGTTGAATTCTTTACTTGTTTTATTTTAGTTTCTCCGAATTGTAGTTGGCATACTGGGCTCCTCTTTTTGCTGATAACCATACATTCAGTTTACTTGAGGTTTATGTTCACTCCTTTCTTGAGGTTTATGCTCACTCCTTTCTTCTTTCTGTAGAAGATCCTGCATTAATATCCATCATCTTCTTCTTCCATTTCTCCTTCCTTTTCTACATTGACGTCTTGGTCTTCTTTTAATTTAGCGATGGGTATTGCTTGTTCTTCAGTATGGTTTTTTATATCGGCTTGTTTTAAATCTTCTTCTTCTTCTTCTTCTTCTTCTTCTTCTTCTTCTTCTTCTTCTTCTTCTTCTTCTTCTTCTTCAACTTCTTCTTCTTCTCCAACTTCTTCTTCTTTTCCTTCTCCTCCTCCTTCTTCTTCTTCTTCTTCAACTTCTTCTTCTTCAACTTCTTTCTTCTTCTTCTTCTTCTTCTTCTTCTTCTTCTTCTTCTTCTTCTTCTTCTTCTCGTCCTCCTCCTCCTACTTCTTCTTCTTCTTCTTCTTCAACTTTTTCTTCTTCTTCTTCTCCTCGTCCTCCTCCTCCTACTTCTTCTTCTTCTTCTTCTTCAACTTCTTCTTCTTCTTCTTCAACTTTTTCTTCTTCTTCTTCTTCTCCTCGTCCTCTTCCTCCTACTTCTTCTTCTTCTTCTTCTTCAACTTCTTCTTCTTCTTCAACTTCTTCTTCTTCTCCAACTTCTTCTTCTTCTTCAACTTCTTCTTCTCCTCCTCCTCCTTCTCTTCCTCCTTCTTCTTCTTCTTCTTCAACTCCTCCTCCTCCTCCTTCTTTTTCTTCTTCTTCTTTCGACTAGTGATGAATAATATTTACCTTCCATTTATTTCCTGCAGACTGTTTATTGACTTTAGACAAACGGCATTTCAGCCGATATTTTCGTTGTGAACATCGCCGCCATGTTACGTCTTTGTCATTTGTCTGTGACGCGTTCAATGAATGAATCAGGCAAAAATTTCAGGCTAGGAAGAGACAATATAAGATGAGGAAATGTGTGAAAAAAATTTTAAAAGAAGTTCAAATGACAAGCAAAAAAAGAGAAAATTAAGAGAAAAAATACAGAAAAGTAAACAGTCAAAGAAAGAAAGAAAGAATGGAGGTGGGAGAAATCAATATCTATAAAAGTGACGAGGGTGGATGTTGTGTAAGTATTTGTTTGTTTGATAGATTCGACTTAGCGTCTGCATTTTGCGGTCTAGCTCGACGGGAGTTGCGCTCAGGTGTAGATGAAAATTTTAGAACGCTAAAGACACATTGAAATTTTTGAGAAAGCCAAAATTTGGGGTAGAAAAATATATATTATCACCCCAGAAACTCAGAGATCACTTTATGTATTGATTATATGACTGTTGGTCATTCGTGGTCTAAAACGCGCCAGATCAATTGATAGTTTCCCCTATGGGGATAGGGGTCGCAGTTTCGAAACCTGCCGAATGACACATATTTTCGTAACAAAAATTTATCGTAAATAATCAGGCCGGTAGAAATAAATATATATATATATATACTGTTTGATTATAAATCAGGATATCTACTTAAATACGAGTATCTATAAAGAATAATGTTCAAACAAATCATTTCAAATTGTCGGTTGTTTAAAGATCATTTCGTTAATCTTCATTAATTCCGTAACATGTTTACATTTGTTGACATTACGATACATTTCAGAGCAGATATGGTTATTACGATGTGTTATATAGGCATGATTTTATTTCATTTTGATTATTGGTCATTCGTGGTCGAGAGGTCTAAGATGCGCCAGATCAATTGGTGGCTTCCCCCATGTGACTAGGGGTCGCAGGTTCGCAATCCTGCCGAATCAAACACATTTTCGTAACAAAGGTTTATTGTAAATAATCAGGCCGGTAGAAATAAATATATAATACTGTTTGATTATGAACAGAATATCTACTTAAATCAGAGTATCGATCAAAAATAATGTTCAAACAAATCATTTCAAATTGTCGGTTGTTTATAACCAAGTTTCGTTAATCTTCGTTAATTTCCGTAACATGATGATTAACGTAAATAATCAAGCCGGTAGAAATAAATATATAATACTGTTTGATTATAAACAGAATATCTACTTAAATCAGAGTATCGATCAAAAATAATGTTCAAACAAATCATTTCAAATTGTCGGTTGTTTATAACCAAGTTTCGTTAATCTTCGTTAATTTCCGTAACATGATGATTAACGTAAATAATCAAGCCGGTAGAAATAAATATATAATACTTTTTGATTATAAACAGAATATTTACTTAAATACGAGTATCGATAAAGAATAATGTTCAAACAAATCATTTTTTATGTTTAAAACCATTTCGTTAATTTTCGTTAATTTCCGCAATATATATTTATAATGGCCCCTTACTGATGAATTATATTCAGCAAGCTCGTCTGAGACGGCGAGTTGTTTATGGAGTAGTTTCGGTTTTGTTTAATTGTTGTAGGATCTTCCCCTTTTGTATGTTATAATGGACTCGACTGAGTGTGTATATATATAATCCTGTCATAGAGAGAATAGTGGAAGATCTGGAATCTCAGTTGTAGCTGTAGTTGCAGTTGCAGTTTACAGTGGAAAGTAATTCGTAGAGATCCGTTACAGTTATCGAAGAGTTCCGATAGGTACCGAAGTTAGCCAGAGACCAGACTAGCTCTGAGTTCTACTCAGCTAGAATAAGTTACCCGGATATACTATTTCACTTCAAGATTTGTATATATTTATTTCTACTAATATTATTCCTGAACTGACTAACCCGCGTTCCAGTTTGTATATTACGTTCAATATAACCTACTTTCTATCTCCATACCGGTTTTTGTTGTTCATTATTTTGGCGGTTCCTCCTCCGGAATCCACAACATTAATATTCTCAGAAAACTGCTGGAGTTTATGTCACCACTGTGCTGAGCGGACCTTAGTTCCAGTTTCTGTAGACAATCCACTATCAGGTGTTATTAACAGGTTAACATGACTAATGCGGGATGTGCGTTGTGGTCCAGTGGATATCGACTCGGAACGAGAAATCGGAGAGCCGAGTTCGAATTCCAGTTGAATTCGTTGCAATCATATACGCGCAAATACCCTTGGGAAAGGTAATAATCCATGTCTTCCCTCCAGCTATTGGTCAAATAACAGATTGGGATGGCAACCAGTCTACCGCAGAAAGCAATGAAAACCTACTGCGAGATAATCTTCTGCCTAGTCAGTCATGTCTCTTTCGAGACATGATCGCCCAAGCGTGTATCACGTATGGCACTTAACTGACTGACTGAATGCGTTTAAACTTTTGTTAGCAACAACTTATTACAATGCTAGTGCCGCCATTGACGGTTTGCGTCTTCCCTGTTTCACTCACAAGAATAGGGGGCAAGGTAATACACGCTTGGCTCGCTTACCTAATATCAACAAGTTACATTCTTGAAAAAAACACATTTTGAAATTAATAATCAGACCGGTAGAAAGAAAGAAAGATAGAAAGAAAGAAAACAGGTGAACGACAAAGAAAGAAAGAAAAAAGAAAGAAAGAAAGCATGTGAATGACAAAGAAAGAAAGAAAGAAAGCATGTGAATGACAAAGAAAGAAAGAAAGAAAACAGGTGAATGACAAAGAAAGAAAGAAAAAAGAAAGAAAGAAAGAAAGCATGTGAATGACAAAGAAAGAAAGAAAGAAAACAGGTGAATGACAAAGAAAGAAAGAAAAAAGAAAGAAAGAAAACAGGTGAATGACAAAGAAAGAAAGAAAGAAAGAAAACAGGTGAATGACAAAGAAAAAAAGAAAAAAGAAAGAAAGAAAGAAAGCATGTGAATGACAAAGAAAGAAAGAAAGAAAACAGGTGAATGACAAAGAAAGAAAGAAAGAAAGAAAACAGGTGAATGACAAAGAAAAAAGAAAAAAGAAAGAAAAAAAGAAAACAGGTGAATGACAAAGAAAGAAAGAAAAAAGAAAGAAAGAAAACAGGTGAATGACAAAGAAAGAAAAAAGAAAGAAAGAAAGCATGTGAATGAGAAAGAAAGAAAGAAAGAAAACAGGTGAATGACAAAGAAAGAAAGAAAAAAAGAAAGAAAGAAAGCATGTGAATGACAAAGAAAGAAAGAAAGAAAACAGGTGAATGACAAAGAAAGAAAGAAAGAAATCAGGTGAATGACAAAGAAAGAAAGAAAGAAAACAGGTGAATGACAAAGAAAGAAAGAAAGAAAAAAGAAAGAAAGAAAGCATGTGAATGACAAAGAAAGAAAGAAAGAAAACAGGTGAATGACAAAGAAAGAAAAAAAAAGAAAGAAAGAAAGAAAACAGGTGAATGACAAAGAAAGAAAGAAAGAAAGAAAGAAAACAGGTGAATGACAAAGAAAGAAAGAAAGAAAGAAAACAGGTGAATGACAAAGAAAGAAAGAAAAAAGAAAGAAAGAAAGCATGTGAATGACAAAGAAAGAAAGAAAGAAAACAGGTGAATGACAAAGAAAGAAAGAAAAAAGAAAGAAAGAAAACAGGTGAATGACAAAGAAAGAAAGAAAGAAAGAAAGAAAGAAAGAAAGAAAACAGGTGAATGACAAAGAAAGAAAGAAAGAAAGAAAGAAAACAGGTGAATGACAAAGTAAGAAAGAAAAAGAAAGAAAGCATGGGAATGACAATAAAGAAAGAAAGAGAAGACCATTGAAAAAAAATAAGAAGAATGACAAAATGAAAAAAAAAATCTGAAGAAGGAAATAGAAAACGTTGGAGAAAACGGCTCTACTGCTTGTCAAGTTCCAAAAGCGAATGTTCTAATCAATCGACCAACATAGGTATATATATACGAAAGTACATGGAAACGAAATGCTTTCTCGTTCAAAAAATACAGTAATATCAGAAGCATATATCACAAACGGACCGACATAAAAGCTACAAAAACATCCGGAAGAACACAAGGAAGAACACAATAAAAACAAAAAAAAAACAAAAAAAAACATCAAAGCAGAAAGAAATCACGTGATAGGTTTGCCTCTTTCTCTGTTCACGCTCCTTCTCTGTGTATTGAACAGGAGTGGATGCTTAACCATTGTTTCATGTTTAGGATTCCAGTTCTTTCTAGTGTCTTTTAATTATCTTTTACTCTCAGTATTTCGTTAGAAACTAGGAAGAGAATACTGGATTACTACGTGCTGTCCGTCCTTCAATATAGCAGTGAATGCTGGACAATATCATCAAAAATGAAGGAAAAACTTGAAGCAACTGAGATGTGGTTCTACAGAAGGATGCTGCGAATATCATGGATCGAGCATGTGAGCAATGATAAGGTTTTGGAAATGCTGGAAACCAAAAGGAAATTAACACTGAGCATCAGGAAGAGACAGCTGAAGTTCCTGGGACACGCAGTGAGGAAGGAGGGCTTGGAGAACCTGATACTAACAGGCCAGATACAGGGAAAAAGAGACAGGGGTAAGCAACGGATAACGTATTTGAAGGACCTAATCAGGTGGATGACGGAACGAGGATTGCATGGTGTGATAGGAAAACGTGGAGGGACATGATCGCCTACGTCCTGAAGGGACAAGGCACACAGAAGAAGAAGTCGTTTGCGTCTTAGTGGCATTAACGCCTTGTTTCAGGTGAAATGATTAAAAAGAAAGAAAAGAAATATTTCCCGTCAAATAAAAATGAAGAAAAAAAAAGAAACATTTGAGAAAAAAAAATGAAAATTTTAAAAAAATTTACAGGAAATTGTCATAAAAATGAAAGAACAGAGAAAGAATGGATCACTCCTAGAAAATGAGAGCTCTTAAAAAAAAAAATGACAAAAATACAGGTGTTTCGTTATATTGCGTTTTTCTTCAGTTTTTTTCTTTTCTTCTCTTTACCTTTCTTCGATTTTTATTATTATTATTATTATTATTATTATTATTATTATTATTATTTGTGAGAGCTATAAATGCACTCCTATCATATGTCATGGCTGCTATAATCACCATACACGTCCAAGGGGACATTGTCCGGACCCTTCCATATTTAACATATTAATCCTAATTAATGTCCAGTCTCCAACGAACACACGTGATTGGTGCACAACACATGACGGATTAGAATAGAAGTCTATCCAAGCGGAAGTTACTCGGTGGACATGCGCAGTGTGTGTGTGTCTTTTAACTCAATGTAATGGCGATCCTTGTAAGAAGCGCATGAATTTATCGCCATAGAGTTGTATAAATTCATAGCCCTTTTTCATGTGTTCATGCGTTGGTGTTTCTCTTTCTTTTTCTTTCGTTGAATAACGCGTGTAAATGAAATCAGCTGTAAAAACTGGGCCAAAGAAAAAAATGGCTGAATATATCAGAGAAAATATTTAGCATTTACTAAATATGTGATGCGTTAGCAGACTATTTAGTTCTCATGGCGGACTGGAGAGTATATTTTGTGTATGGAAAAGAAAGAAAGAAAGAAAGAAAGAAAGCGTGTGAATGAAAAAAAGAAAGAATGTGTATGAATGAGAAAAAAAAACAACTATGTGAATGAAAAAGAAAGAAAGACTGAATGACGAACAAAGAAAATGTATGAATGGCAAAAAAGAAAGAAATAATAAAAGAAATTGTGTGAATAATAAAAAAAATAGCAAGTGTTTAATTAAAATAGAAAGAAAAAAGAAAGAAATTGTCTGAATGAGAAATGAGAAAAAAGAAATATCATACACAATGGCAAAAAAGGAAGAAAATGGCTGAATGACAAGGAAAGAAAGAAAAAAGAAAAAAGTGTGTGAATAACAAAGAAAGAATTAAAGTGTGTGAAAGACGAAAAAAGAAAGTGCGTGAATAAGAAAAAAAGTGTGTGAATGATAAAAAAGAAAGAAAGAATAAATGTATGTGGATGAGAAAAAAGCAAGTGTGTGAATGAAAAAAAAAAGAAAGTGTCTGAATAAGAAAAAACGAAAAGGGAAAGTGTGTGAATTACAAAAAAAGAAAGAAAACAGGTGAATGACAAAGAAAGAAAGCGTGTGAATGAAAAAAAGAAAGAAAGTGTATGAATGAGAAAAAAACAAGTATGTGAATGAAAAAGAAAGACTGTTTGAATGACAAAGAGAGAAAGTGTGTGAATGACAATAAAGAAAGAAAGAGAAGAGAGACCATTGAGAAAAAAAAAGAATGACAAAATGCAAAAAAATATAGAGAAGGAAATAGAAGACGTTGGCGAAAATGGCTGTAATGCTTGTTATTCGCACCGGAATCTCAAATACGAACATTTGAGAGTGTTTGCTTGTCAATCTGAGGGCAGTGCAGAGGATCAGAAGAGTGGCGACATTTTGTAATGACCACTAATCTTTGTTGTCTTCTTCTTCTTCTTCTTCTTCTTCTTCTTCTTCTTCACCTTCTTCTTCTTCATCAGCATCTTCTTCTTCTTCATCATCATCTTCTTCCTTTTCATCTTCTTCTTTATCATCTCCTTCTTCTTCTTCTTCTTCATCATCTTCTTTTTCTTCATCTTCTTCTTCTTCATCATCTTCTTCTTCATCATCATCATTTTCTTCTTCTTCATCATCTTTTTCTTTTTCATCTTCTTCTTCTTCTTCACCTTCTTCTTCATCATCATCTTCTTCTTCTTCATCAGCATCTTTTTGTTTTTCATCTTCTTCTTCTTCTTCATCATCATCATCTTCATCATCTTCATCTTTTTCTTCTTCTTCATCAGCATCTTCTTCTTCTTCATCATCATCTTCTTCTTTTTCATCTTCTTCTTTATCATCTCCTTCTTCTTCTTCTTCTTCTTCATCATCTTTTTCTTCATCTTCTTCTTCTTCTTCATCATCTTCTTCTTCTTCATCATCATTTTCTTCTTCTTCATCATCATCTTTTTCTTTTTCATCTTCTTCTTCTTCTTCATCATCATCTTCTTCTTCTTCATCAGCATCTTTTCTTTTTCATCTTCTTCTTTATCATCTCCTTCTTCTTCTTCATCATCATCATCTTCATCATCTTCTTCTTCATCATCATCATCTTTTTCTTCTTCTTCATCATCATCTTTTTCTTTTTCATCTTCTTCTTCTTCATCACCTTCTTCTTCATCATCATCTTCTTCTTCTTCATCATCATCATCTTCTTTTTCATCTTCTTCTTTATCATCTCCTTCTTCTTCTTCATCATCAACATCATCTTCTTTTTCTTCATCTTCTTCTTCTTCACCATCTTCTTCATCATCATCTCTTTCTTCTTCTTCTTCTTCATCATCTTCTTCTTCTTTTTCATCATCATCTTCTTTTTCTTCTTCTTCTTCTATCATGATACCCCCTACCATACTTACTCTGCCTTGTTTTATTATTCAAGCTCTTTCTCGTAATGTTTTCCTCTTCTTAATGTTGTTTTTCTTATTGTAGTGTTCGTTCTTGTTCTACCCCTTCTTATTATTTTTGGTTTTCTTTTTCTTTACTTTTTCTTCTTCTTTTTCTTTATTTTACCTCTTCTATTCCATCCCCTACCCATACTTGTTCTGTCTTTCCCTATACCCCATGTCCTTTGTCCGATTATTTCATGAATAACCTAAGTCACGTTTTCGAGATCGATCAATTGTTGGGTCGTTTAAATTTCCGCGGGAACATGTGTACAGACACACACACATGTATATATTTTTCATATTTATATATATGTGTGTGTGTGTGTTTCTGTGTATGTATGTGTGCGATTTTATTTGCATATGAAGAGATGTGTGTGGGTTTTTATGCCATAAGTAGCTTGATTAAAATTATGAAAGGAGAAAGGCAGACAGTAGGACAGAACGTCTAACAGCAGGTATCCAAGAGAATTAGAAGAGAAGAGAAAATGTGGAAGCCTTAAAGCATTTAAGTTATAGTCATTATTGTCTGCGTTTTTACCTCTACTATTAAATTTGTTGTTCATTGAATGATTTTTATCTAAATTTTACCAGAGACAAGGCTCGAGAGCCACACAAGCTGAAGATTTCATGTCAAAATGATTATGATAAAAAAACTGTGACATGAATGAAAAGATCTGGTAGATTGAAAAAAAGTGTAAATATCGATTTGAAAAAGTTAAAATTGTAGTGCTTAGGGAAACGACAACGTGGGATTCTGTTCTATAAAATTGCAGTTCTTGGGTGAGATCTCGTTTTTATTTTGAATACGGAAGAAATGTGGATGATTCGATTCTGTGTAAATAGCCGAACGTGTTCTAGCAGTAAATGTTTGAACTGTTGGTGTGGAAAGAGCGATAAAATAGCGTTAAGCTTGCGACTCTGAGTTTGTGGAAAAGTGTTTAATTTAGTGAAGAACTGACATTACATTTTGACTGTGTATAAATAATCGTCTTCAAAAGTATTAGAACGGCAAGACCAGTTCTTTTGTTTTTGTTGTTCACTAAAGACATTTCGGTTTTAGATCAAAAGAAGAATATGAAACAACAGTTTAGAATTTCAGTTTTGATTTTCTGGTATTTTTATTTAGATTTGTGAACCAATTTAGGACATGCCACCATTTGTTTGTATACACTGATTTTTCTACTGAGCAAAAGTACTGGAACACTTTTTTTTTTGTTTTTTTTTTTAATCATCTCACCCCAAGCAAGGCATTCCACTGCCACTGTTGCGCATGGGGCTACATTGGGAATGTCAGGAGGAATGAATGTTAGACATAGGGAATATCAGGAAGAATGGGAGCAGGTTAGTGTGTTAGGAAGTGTCTTTTGACCTTACATTTAAACTCCTGGAGATTGTATCCGTCGGGGAAGCAATCGTGTGAAAGGGAATTCCACAGTCGGTAAGTGCGAGGAAAGAAACTGTTGGAGTAGAAGTTGCGGTTGAATTTTATCGGTTTCACTGCAAAAGGGTGGGATCTAGTTGCAAATTCGTATTTAGGGGGCACCAGTGATCTAAGTTCATCGGAGCAGAAGCCGTGAAAGTATTTATAGAAGACACACAGGGAAACCACGCCGCGCCGGTGGGAGAGAGACTGCAGGCGGTCTGCCAAGTCGGTATCTATCACATTACAGACCCTCCTCTGAATCTTATCGAGAAGTCCGAGGAGAATAGCAGGGGCACCCGACCAGATATGGCAGCAGTATTCAATGCACGGGCGGATGGTAGATTTATATATGTGCAGGATAGATTTAGACGGAAAAAACTTCCGGGCCCCACACAGAGAACCGACTTTCATAGCAACGGATTTAGCAATGAATTCGATATAGTCATTCCATTTGAGGTCCGCTGAAAGTGTGAGACCAAGGAGGCGTAGTGTTTTGCTCTCTGGGAGGCAAGCCTGGTCCATGCTAATGGGAGATAGGTGAGATTGTCGATGATGGTTAATTGAGAGTAGCTTCGTTTTAAAAGTATTAAAATTTACTAGCCATTTCTTACCCCAGTCCAATATGGATTGGAGGTCTTTTTCAATCTCGGCTGCGAGGTTAGCTTTGACGCCTACACCAGATTTTTGTAGGGGGCGAGAGTAAACTGTGGTGTCATCGGCGTACAAACCTACTTGGGCTTTAATGGAATCAGGGAGATCATTAATGTATATCAGAAAGAGTGTAGGACCTAAGATGGAGCCTTGGAGGACACCTGCGTTTGTATAGTAGTTCTGGGAGGCATATCCGTTTAATACCACCTTCATTGTGCGGTTAGAGAGGAATGACTGGATTAGTTGAAACAAATGTCCAGTTATACCATAGCTCCGCAGTTTACATAGAAGGCCAGCATGCCAAACTCTGTCGAACGCCTTAGATATATCCAATGCAACGGTTCGGGCTTCGCCATTCCTGTCGAGTGCCTGGTATATGTACTCGGTGATGGTCGTTAGCATATCAGCAGTAGACCTGGTGAAGCGGAAACCATATTGCTTGTCTGAGAGGAGCCTGTGTGCTGTGAGATGCTGAATCACCTCGGTGTTGATAATGGCTTCGAACACTTTGCCAAAGATCGGAAGAAGGCTGATAGGGCGGTAATTTGCAGGGTCAGAGGGTTCTCCAGTGTTTTTAAATATAGGAACTACAGAGGAAGATTTCCAACAGACAGGAAAGCAGGAAGCAGATAGGCAGAGGTTGTAGAGCTTAGAAAGGACAGAGGAGAGTTCAGGGGCACATTTCTTTAAGACTATGGTTGGGATTCCGTCAACACAACTCGCTTTGTGAGGGTCAAGTTTTAAGATTATCTTAGAGACAAGCGAAGGTGTAATGTGGACATCATTCAGTTATGCCTCGATTCTAGATGAGAAGTCGGGTGTAAAAACTCCAGATGAGTCCAGACTCGAATTGTTCGAGAATCTGCGGGCAAAGCATTCAGCCTTATCTGCTGGGGAGGTGAGGACCTCAAATTTGTTGATTAGCGGGGGTATTGTGGACTTGCTCTTGTTAAGTACTCTTTTACATAGTCGCCAGTAGTCCTTAGCGCCGAATTTAGAGCATGCTATGCGTTGCTTCATTCTGGCAGCAAACAACATCTTAGCTTCGTTAAGTATCCTTTTATACTTATTACGAGCTGAAGTGAAAAGGCGCCTGTTTTGGTCCGACGCGTAGTTACGATATAGTCGGAAGAAATGATTCCGGTGGGCAATGGCAGCCGAGCAAGCGGGTGAGAACCATGAGAAGAATGAGATTTAAGCTGGAATTTCCTAGCAGGGATGAAGGCATCGATGCCAGCCTTAACCCAGGAGGAGACCTCGGATGCACATTCTTCGATGGGAAGACTAAAAACGTTATTCCAAGGGATGTCACAGAGGAAGTCTCGGAACGAATCCCAGTCTGCTCTTTGATAGCAGTAGGATATTCTACTTGTCTGGGTATCATGGGTTACAGACAGGTGTTTCTCGTTACCCAGGTATTCCGTTCAGGTATATATATATATATATATATATATATATATATATATATATATAGTGTATCGAGGCAGCAAATAATTTTCTAAACGTATACTGTTAAATCTAAGAGACAATGAATGTCTATTATGTTTAATCATGAGCCGTTCTAAACGTCGTATTTTGGCTTTAATTTCAGTTGAAAATAAAGACAAAAATTCTCCAACATTTGGATAATTTTTTATTAATTTGGTTCTAACCTTTCGGCTCACATGAGCCATCTTCTGAGAGGTTATTTAGACGGTAACGTCATAGAAACGCATTTCAAATTTGCGAACTGCGTTTGTTATTTTTGGTAACTACTGCCGTTGCCTAACGGAGTTTTAATAACAAAAACAAAAAGTTGTGAGTTCAACACCTGGCGACAATAGTGCCAAAAAATAACTTGAGTATTCAGTTAAATGTAGATAACTAACACATCCAGAGTTTTTATGAAATGCAAACAAAAGACTCCCTGTAATTGAAATGAAAGGTTCGGATCAAAATTCCAGTCACCTGAAGAAGGTCCGTGCTTACAACGGCCGAAACAACATAAAGATGAGTACCACAGTCCGAATAATGTTAATAATGTAAATACCTCATCTAAAAAATATAGACCAATACATATATTCGAGTGTACCTCTGGCATATATATATATATATATATATATATATATATATATATATATATATATACTCTCAAATACTTTGTCGTCATTTATTAAGGTGTTCACTCGTAGTATATATATAATCAAAATGAATAAGAAACGAAGAAAATATTTATAACGTTCAAAACATTAATTTCAAACAGTGCTCAGTATAGAAATAGAGCAATGAATATTTGTTAAAAGTTATACTTCAGAACATGTACAAACTACAAACTACTACAAAATTTTATTTTGTTTCGTCATTGAAAGAACAATGTCTCATTAGGTAGTTAGTAATGATGGCAATAACTGTTATTTTTGCAAAAAGAATTTGATGAAATTCACTTCTTTTTATTGGCAAAACTTTTTGTAAAAAGGATAGAAAAAATGATAAAACAAAAAAGGGCAAAATTAGAAGGACACAGAGAAAATAAAAAACAAAAAGGCAAACGAGAGAAAGAAATAAAGACACATGAAGAAAGAGCCAATGAAAGACGGCTCAAGGAGAATTAGACCCCAGATTTAGGTAGGAAGTAGAGTATAGGCATATAAAGATATCGGTCACGCGACGTCTTGGCTTAACAGAGAGGAAAAAGTGAGAAAATGCACAGAGGGGGAAGAGAGTGACAAAAAAATGAGAAAATACACAGGGAAAAAGCGGTGGTGGGGAGACAACAAGAGTTGTCAAAAGACAGACGTTTTAAACTTTGGAAGGAAATGAATTGTAGATTTTGCCAATAAAAGGAAGTGATTTTTTTATCAATTTTTTGTTTTTCAAAAATAACGTTTATTTCCACCATTACCAACTACCTGATGAGACATTGTTCTTTAAATGTCAAAACATGATGTACACTTTTGTAGTAGATTGGATTTGTACATG
>JBBBDQ010002049.1:760000-890000 GCA_037127315.1 Ascarosepion bandense | reverse complement strand
CCTAGTTTCCTGAAAACATAAGATAAATATTTTTAAACTGTTTAACTGTTTTAAAAAATAATTAAGATGAATGCTTTATTAGAAAAACTGTTTACCTGTTAAAAAACTCTTTAGATAAAGGTTTTATAAATAAATTTTAAAACTGTTTTAACGTAAAGGTTTTATTTAAAAAATAAACCTACAACTACGTCAACTGTTCGATCAACAATAAATGTCGAATGTTTTCTGTAAAGAAACGGTTGCTCTCATCATTTCAATTTTTAATAGGTACCAACCGATAAAAATACGATTTATCAATGTTTATAAAGAATTTTTTTAGAATAATGTTCGCCCTTTACAAGGCCCAAGATTCACTCGAGGTAGAGAGTTACAGAGTGATAGTCACATTTCTAGGGTATATATATGCGTTGTGGTGCAGTGGATATCGGCTCGGAAAGACAAATCAGGGAGCCGAGTTGAAGTCCTTGCATTCACTTACGCAAAAATACCCTTGGGAAAGGTATTAATCCGTCTCTTCCCTGCAGTTATGGACTAAATAACAGGAGAGATTGGTTTCTATAGTCTTGGCTGGCAAACAGTCTTCTGTCCAGTCAGTCATGTCTCTTTCGAGACATGATCGCCCAAAGCGTGTATCATGTACGGCACTTAACTGACTGTAAAAAAGGCAACGGACTTGATGAGGTTAAGATTGCATTGATTGAGGAAAGCATCATCATGGGATTGGCTGCACAAAGAAGTGGTTCGTGCGAAGAAGCAGCTCGGGTTGAACTTACATCTCCCTAATAGAATACGACGGGAAGAGGGGTGGTTCACTATAATATTCTAGAATGGTCTCCGACGCGAACTTTAGAAACTACACTAAAAAAAAAAACTGCACAAATTTTGATAAAAGGCCCCAAACTTAATAAAAACAAATTTTCAATGTCAGAATGTTTATGTCATTATTTAAAAGGGACGAGCCAAGTATATTTTTGCTATATATATATATATATATATATATATATATATATATATTAAATTCTATCTAACACATCCGAAATTTGTGTATAAAAACTTGTTATTTGCGTTAACGGCCGACGTAATTTTTACGATGGATGCGCGTTTTGGTGCAGTGGATATCGGCTCAGAAAAACAAATCGGGGAGCCGAGGTCGAATTCCAGTTGAATTCCTTGCATTCAATTACGCACAAATACCCTTGGGAAAGATATTAATCCGTCACTTCCCTCCACTTATGGGTTAAATAATAGGACAGCTTTAGTTCTGTAGCCTTGGTTAGCAACCAGTCTACCGCAGAAAGCAATGGCAAACTATTGCAGAATAATCTTCTATCCAGTCAGTCATCTCTCTTTCGAGACATGATCGTCCAAAGCGTGTATCATGTATAGCATTTAACTGACGTAATATTTACGATTAGTGTTTTAGTGCAGTTTTTACCAGTGACAAACGCATTAATTTGGAAATCTTTGCAAAAGTCAAATAATTGTCGGATTTTAATAAATCTTTCAGTTCTTATTCATAAATGAATGTAAGTATTTTAAATTAGTTTTCGATTTTTTTTTAAAGAAAATCTAGGTAATTATTTTTTTTTACATGTTTCCCACTTGATTTAATAAAATTTGAGAAATTAAATTTTCATCCCCAATTTTATTTTTTCATTAGTTATAAGAAAAATGTAAATTATCATTTTTCTCAAACTACTTGAAAAATTATCATTTTTCTCAAACTACTTGAAAAATTATCATTTTTCTCAAACTACTTGAAAAATTATCATTTTTCTCAAAATGCTTGAAGAATTATCCTTTTTTTCAAACTATTTGAAGAATGTAAATTATCATTTTTCTCAAACTATTTGAAGAATTATCATTTTTCTCAAACAACTGCCCATTTCCTGAAAATCTAGTTTGGTGTTCACGCCATTGAATGAGACCAGCCTGTTTTTCTAATCACCGAGCTGTTAGATCACAGTCAGATGAGTTATCAGCTGGCAATCTCTGATCATCAAACATTTTATAGATGCACCCGTATATCATTTTATAGATGCACCCGTATATCATTTTATAGATGCACCCGTATATCAGTATAGATTTCACAAAATATCTGAGCATAATCTTAGGCAGTTCATTTATGCAATTTTTAACAATTATTAAATTTGAATAAGTTCTCGCTTTTTTCTAACATATGGCGTTTCTAAAACTGCGTACGAGTAGTTTCTGATGGTAACGCACCTATAAAGAAGTACTATGAACAAAATTGAAATTCAGTGTATGTTATTTCGCCTAAGTGTAAACAACTTTGGTTTTCATAGCGTTAAATATATCGGATTTCGCGCCAATGAAAGTGTATTTGCCTGGAATTTTACTGCATTACTTTATTCAAAAGAAATCTGCAACTGAAGCACACAGAATTCTTGTTTACACATACGGCGACCATGCTCTGTCGTAAACAACATTCAGAGATTGGTTTAGACGCTTCAAAAATAATGATTTTAATGTTGAAGATAAAAAACACTCTGGCGGAACGGAAATTTTGAAGACGAAGAATTGGAGGCATTACTTCATGAAGACTTATGTCAGGAGCAAGCTGAACTTAAAAGTTGATCACACAACAGTTTAGAGACGTTTGAAAGCATAATTAATGATTCAAAAGCTGGGTGTGGCACAAGAGACCTCGAACGGCGTCTTGTCACGTGTGAACAGCTGCTTCAACGACAAAAAGAAGGGAAGTTTTGTTAAACATATCGGATTTCGTGCCAAGGAAAGTGAAAGTGAATAGTTTGCCATTGCTTTCTGCGGTAGACTGGTTGTGGGGAATTTTACTGCATTACTTTATTCAAAAGAAATCTGAAGCAGAATCACACAGAATTCTTGTCTAGACTTACGGCGACCATGTTCTGTCGGAAACAACATTCAGAGATTGGTTTAGACGCTTCAAAAATAATGATTTTAATGTTGAAGATAAAAAACACTCTGGCGGAACGGAAATTTTGAAGACGAAGAATTGGAGGCATTACTTCATGAAGACTTATGTCAGGAGCAAGCTGAACTTAAAAGTTGATCACACAACAATTTAGAGACGTTTGAAAGCAGAATTAATGTTTCAAAAGCTGGGTGTGGCACAAGAGACCTCGAACGGCGTATTGTCACGTGTTAACAGCTGCTTCAACGACAAAAAGAAGGGAAGTTTCGTTTTGTATCGTCTGGTGATGAAAAGTGGATATACTACGACAACCTTAAGCGTAGAAGATCGTGGGGTAAGCCCGGCTATTCATCAGTATTGGCGGCAAAGCCGAATATCCATCGTTCGAAGCGTCTGCTCTGCATTTGATGGGATCAGCTGGGTTTAGTTTATTATGAGCTGCTCAAACAGATCGAAACAGTCACGGGAGATGGCTATCGATTACAATTGATGCTTTTGAGTTGAGCAATGGAGAAAAAAAATGGCTGCTATATGAGCAGAGACATGACAAAGTGATTTTGCAATATGTCAACGCTAGACCACATGTTGCAAAACGGATGAAACCCTGCTTGGAAACAAATAAGAAATCCTACTCAACTCGTCGTATTCATCAAACATTACACCAGCCGATTATCTCTTAGTTCGATCAATAGCAGATTGCCTGGCTGAGCAGCACGCTCATTCTTATAAAGATGCCAAAAAATGGTTCGACCCGTGCTTACCCTCGATGCGGGTAATTTTCGAGAGGATCTGTCAGTTTTGCTTTTTCGGAAGAATCAGAACAAATCTGAATAAATAGTTCTATCATCAGCTTAAATGCCTCGTTTTGAAACTGATGATATCTGTGAGGTCATTGATGAAGATAATAAACAATGTAGGCCTAATGATAGAGCTCCCGCATCTATGTGAAAATTATCTTGGAGAAAGAGTGAACGTTCAATACGACTTTCACCGCACCAATTGTTAAGAACGATTGGATTAAGTCAAACATCCATACAGAGACAACATAGCCATTCAGCTTGTGAAGATGTCCAGCCTGCCACATCCTGCCGACATCTTTTAGATATCTACAATCAGTCTTCTTCTTCTTCTTCTTCTGTGAGCCCTATCCTTTCAGGACATAGGCAATCATGGCTTTTCACGTCTCTCTACCCCTGGTGGCTCCTAATATGCTTTCTCCTGTTACTCCATGCAACACCCGTTCCGTCATCCACCTTCAAATATGTTATCCTCTGCCTTCCTCTGTCTCTTTTTCCTTCTATCTGGCCTGTCAGTATCAGGTTCTCCAAGCCCTCCTTCCTCATTGCATGTTCCAGGAACTTCAATTGTCATTTCCTGATGCTCACTATTAGTTTTCTTTTCTTTGCCATTCTTTCCAAAACCTCATCATTGCTCACAGGTTCGATCCATGATATCCGCAGCATCCTTCTGTAAAATCACATTTCCGCTGCTTCCAGTTTTGTCCTCATCTTCGATGATATTGTCCAGCATTCACTGCCGTATTGAAGAACTGGCATCACATAGCAATCCGGTACTCTCTTCTTTGCTTACATGCTTAGTCCACGATATCCGCAGCATCCTTCTGTAGAAGCACATTTCCGCTGCTTCCAGTTTTGTCCTCATTTTTGATGATATTGTCCAGCATTCACTGCCGTATTGAAGAACTGACATCACATAGCAATTTAGCACTCTCTTCTTTTTTTCTAGGGAAATTTTCCTGTGACATCGTACTTTACTCTGCTTCTGGAACACGTCCTTCGCCATGCCAATTCACCTTCGGATCTAGTTTTTCTTATTTAAAGCCTGACAGACAAATTCAGTAATAATTATCAACACATTGGCAGTAGGTTGAGTTAGATAAACTATAAACTATATCAATAAGCTATATCATTTATTTGAAAGAAAGCTCTTCAGCATGTGATGCTTAACCAGTTCAGAGTTACTTATAGCTTCAAGACTTCTCATTTATGTACCGTGACCCTTCAGGACTTAGGCAATCTTGGCTCTCAAGAATTTCCTGTTTTTTGTAGCGTTTTCATCAAAATTTTGTTCCACCATCCACTTACTCAAACTTACTAAGTATGTTACGCAAAGTTTTCTCTGTCCCTCTAGCCTTCAATCTGTCGTATGAGTATCAGATTTTCCAAGCCCTATTTTCTCATAATGTGCTCTAGAAATTTCAACTGTCACTTCCTGATATTAAGTGTAAGTTTCCTTTTGGTTTACGTTTTCTCTAAAACTTCGTCATGGCTCATATATTCGATCCATGACATGATCAGCATCCTTGTGTAGAGCTACCTTTCTGTTGCATCAAGTCCTTTCTTAATCTTTTAGAAGATTGTCCTTTATTTACTGCCATTTAGTAAAGTCAGTACAGTTAATTTTTCTTTGTTTCTAACGAGATTTTCCTGTTTACTAACACTTTGCTAAGCTTTTGCAAAGCATGCTTTGCTATCCAAACGCGCCTTCAAATTTCATTATCTCACAACATATCTAAATAAACTTATTTATAAATGGACCTTTTTCTGTGTGTGTGTGTGTGATTATGTGTGTGTGTGTATAGACCCCGAAACGGCTGAACCAATTTTCTTGAAAATTTACACAGTTGTACTCTAAGCGGCTGCGAGTGTTCTTAGCTAGGTATTGTGTCAAGGTACCCCCGATAAATGTCGAAAATCGATAATCGAGAAAATCGGGTTATAGAAGGAGTGGTCCGATTTTAATCAAATTTGATACACTCATAGACAAAGACAGAAGAAACGATATTCAGAAGTTTCAAGATTGCAGTTCCTGCAAAAAAATCGATAATATATATATATATAAAAGGCAAGATGTTTGTGTGTTTGTCTGTTTATCTGCCTGTATGTTTGTATTTTTTCAGCCATTTTATTTTAGTTTTTGCTTCGCGTTTGGCTCTAAGTAGGTATAATTATAGTTCTTAGTCTCAGCCGTGATACCATTTTACTCAAAGGACTTATTTAGCCTTCAAAATTCAGTTTACGACGAGAAAAACTTATTTGATATCGATACCAGGAAATCAAAATTTAACTTACATCCATTCATTTTTCTTTCAGTCTACGGTTTCGCTTTAACTGGAAACAACTATTGCTTTTTAGTCTTTCGTGCCAACGTCCAAAGAGTCTGAGCTCCAGGACCATGGATTAGTTTTAAAGCTTTCATTACACCCGAGCAACGCTGGCCTATACTGCTAGTATTTCTATAAGTCTATTCTTATACTTTCATAGTAATTCGACTCCAGTTTGAGGGTTCACTATTTGGCCACAGCTGGGACCCTAACAGGTGCTACCATTCCGTGTAAGGGCGAACCTAGGAACAACAGCAATTAAGAGATAGTTTCATACTCCTCTCAACCTCCCAATCAGAGGTCTTCCTGCCGGATTCAATTTATCGTCATGCTCAGGACCAGTCCTGAAGAGACACGGCATCTAGATGAAGAAAAAGCATTAATGCTGACTGTAAGCTAAGAAGAAACCTTTGTGGCATAATTCTCAGAAAGATGGTTAAGAATATCAATCGAAGGGGCGTCTCGAATAAAATCACGAAACTAATCCCAATCAGTACGCTGGTAACAGAAACAAGTCTCGTGGATAGGAGCTATTACTTTCTAATAAGCGACTGAAAAATATCAACAGATACTACCGCTTGATCTGAATTGCCAAGGGGATGCTCGACAAGAGGTAAGAGTGTGGGTAATGAGCAAATTAATTAAAGGATGTTGATCAGATATATAAGGGAAAAAAGTTTCTAGAGAGAATCCTATGTTATTATTCTGTCGCCATACGTGCGTGAAAACGATTCATACATTCTCCCTGTCCCCTAATCATTTCGCCTTTTCAATTTCAGACGCATCTTCAGCGCCAACAGAGACATTGTCGGAGAATTCTCAGCAACACAATTGTATTCATCGTTCAACATGTTTATTCTTAACGTTATTATGCTTCCATTAATTATTAGCAATATCCCTACAAGGACAAGCAAGAGTTGTGTTTGGAGGGAAAGGTGTCTTTTTTTTTCTGTTGTCATTGTTTGTCATTTTCCATTAGTTTCCGACATTGACACTGCAAAGTCGGTCAGAGGGAAGATGTGAAAAGATGCCAAGGCGTGTCAAGCAGGCGCGTTCACAGACAGTTGACACGTTTACAACGAAATCCCTCCTTGACAATATGTGCCAGTTCGACAATTACTCATATATATATATATATATATATATATATATATGTGTGTGTGTGTGTGTGTGTGTGTGTGTGTGTGTGTGTGTGTGTGTACATCTGTATCGACTATCGACAGCAGAGCTAAATTTGTTACAAGGCCACATTGTGGGACAAGCAGTGAAGGTTAAACTCACGGCTGCAAGCCATCTGGCTATATATTAGATATTTACTTATATCTATCTATCTATCTATCTATCTATCTATCTATCTATCTATCATGTCTTTGCATTATCTATCTTACTATCTATCATGCTATATATATATATATATATATATATACTTATAGTCACACCTATCAGATGTCTGCATTATCTATCTATCTATCTATCTATCTATCTATCTATCTACGAACAAACACCACACACACACACACGCGCGCACAGACACATCTCTCTCTCTCTCTCTATATATATATATATATATATATGAGTATAAATCTGTCTACAAATACTTAAGACAACCTATATATATATATATATATATATAGGTTGTCTTAAGTATTTGTAGACAGATTTATACTAACTCAAAAAGGACTCTTAAAAACGTTGTTTGAATAAGAACATATTGTTTGGTAATTTTGCTCGATAAAGTCTCCTTCAGCTTTGGTAACGGCCTCTATGCAAGATCTGAATCGCCCAAATGCTAGGATCAAGTGGTCTCTCTTCATATCGGACATTACTCTGACTATGGCGACTTTCAGGGATTCTTTAGTGTCATTAGAGTGTTCATTAACCTCTTTTTCAAATACACTCCATACATAATTGTCCACTAGATTGAGATCTAAGGAGCTAGGAGGCCAAGTGTTTGGGGTTATGTGATCTCCTGAGAAGAACCAAATGACATCGAAAATTTAGAAGTTTTTACATCTTATTAAGTGATTTTCTTTTACCTGTTATAACAGAAAATGAACTTTTCTCATCTGTATCTGATGTCTTCGTAGGCAACATTTTGGATTGCGCCTTCTGAAAACATGGATCTTCTGGGATTGCGATCTTTGGCCTCTAACTCCATGCGAAATTTGTAGACGAAGGATCTACCGACTTTCAGCTTTTATGGCCATTATAACTGTTTGTTGTTCTTTTTCTTCAGTATGCATGAGGTCAGCCATTGGTAAGGCTGAAATATAGAAAATATAAAGTCAAATAATATAGTAAAAATAACCTATATCTTCAAACTCGCAGTATAGTCCGGCGTTGCTCGGGTGTAACGAAAGCTTTAAAACTAATCCATGGTCCTGGAAATCAGACTCTTTGGATGTTGGCACGAAAGACTAAAAAGGTAATAGTTTCTTTCAGTCAAACCGAAACCGTAGATTGAAAAAAAAAAACTGAATGGATGTAAGTCAAATTTTGATTTCCTGGTATCGATATCGAATAAGTTTTTTTCGTCGTAAACTGAATTTTGAAAGTTAAATAAGTCCTCTGAGTAAATGGTGTCATACTGAGATTAAAAACTATAATTATACCTACTTAAAAAAACCCGAAGCAAAAACCAAAATAAATGGGCTGAAAACCTGATTTTGATCAGACCCGATAGGATATCGGGGTATCGATTTCCAATATCAGAGTCAAATAAGTCATCCAAAGATAAACTAACCTAAGTCCAGGAAAACTTATCGTACCTATCCGAAGTAAAATTAGAGAAAATGAGCCATATTGATGGCTGAATATCGTTTTTTTTTTATTCAGATTCGATAGAATATCGAGAGTATCGATTTCCGATATCGGGGAGTCGTCTGAGAAGATTTACTAATGTTTGAGACTAAAAACTATAATTTTCCAAAGTTAAAGCAAATTCTGCAGCAAGAACCACGATAAAAGTGCGGATATCCTGATCTTGATCAGACCTGATCGGAAATCGGGGTAAGGATTTCCGATAATGTTTTTTTTTTTATAAGCGTTTCACCCCTAGCAAGGCATGTCACTGCCACTACTGTGCAGGGGGCTACGTAGAGTGGAGAAAGGCTGATTAAATATAGGAAATGACAGAGGGTGGGTGATAGGCGGGTAAGGATACCGAGAATGAGGGTTGGGTAGATGAGAGTGTTCTGAGAATAGTTGGGAGTTAGTGTGATAGGAGGTGTCTATTGACCCTACATTTAAACACCTGGAGATTGTAACTGTCGCGAAAGCAGACTTGTGGAAGGGAGTTCCACAGGCGGGAAGCGCGAGAAAAGAAGCTGTTGGAGTAGAAATTACGGTTACATCTTATCTGTTTAACTGTAAAAGGGTGGGACCTTGTTGTTAATCTAGTATCTCGTGTAAATTCCTGCTTAGGCGGCACCAGTGCTCTAAGGTCATCGGAGCAGAAGCCATGAAAGTACTTGTAGAAGAGGCACAGGGAAGCCACATCACGCCGGTGTGAGAGCGGCTGCAGCCGGTCTGCCAAGTCAGTATCAACCACGTTACAGATCCTCCTTTGTATTTTGTCAAGAAGCCCAAGGAGAGCAGCAGGGGCACCCGACCAGATATGGCAGCAATATTCAATACACGGGCGGATGGTAGATTTGTATATGTGCAGAATAGATTCAGGTGGGAAAAATTTCCGGGCCCTACACAGGGAGCCCACTTTCATAGCAGCAGATTTGGCAATGGATTCAATATAGTCATTCCATTTGAGGTCCGCCGAGAGTGTAAGGCCAAGGAGGCGTAGTATTTTACTCTCTGGGAGGCTAGCCTGTCCCATGCTAATGGGAGGTAGATGCGATTGTCTATGGTGATTAGTTGATAACAGCTTTGTTTTAGAGGCATTGAAATTTACCAACCATTTCCTACCCCAGGTCACTACGGATTGGAGATCCCTTTCAAGTACGGCAGCGAGGTTCACTTTGTCGTCCAGACCTGATTTCTGATCGATGCGGGAGTAGATTGTTGTGTCGTCGGCATACATGCCAACTTGGGATCTAATGGTGTCGGGGAGATCATTAATGTAGATCAGAAAGAGCGTGGGACCTAGGATAGAACCTTGAGGGACACCCGCGTTCGTCTGGTAGTTTTGGGAGGCATGCCCATTTAATACCACCTTCAATGAACGGTTAGAGAGGAAAGACTGGATGAGGTCAAACAGATGTCCAGTTATCCCATAGCTCCGCAGTTTGCACAAGAGGCCAACATGCCAGACCCTGTCGAATGCTTTGGAGATATCCAAGGCAACGGTTCGGGCTTCACCATTCTTGTCTAGTGCCTGGTATATGTACTCGGTAATGGTCGTTAGCATATCAGCGGTAGACCTGGTGAAGCGAAACCCATACTGTTTGTCAGAGAGAAGCCCGTTGGCCATAAGATGCTGAATCACCTCGGCGTTGATAATGGCTTCGAAAACTTTGCCAAAGATTGGAAGAAGACTAATAGGACGGTAATTGGCGGGGTCTGAGGGTTCGCCAGAATTCTTAAATATAGGAACTACGCAGGAGGACTTCCAACAGGTAGGAAAGCAGGAAGCAGATAGGCAGAGGTTATAGAGTTTAGAGAGGACAGAGGAGAGTTCTGGGGCACATTTCTTCAGTACTATGACTGCGATTCCGTCACCGCCGCTCGCTTTGTGTGGGTCAAGTTGCGCAATTATCTTGGCGACCAGCGAGGGTGTAATGTGGACGTTATTTAGTTGAGCCTTAGTTCTGGGTGGGAAGTCTGGTGTAGGTATTCCTAACGAGTCCAGTGTCGAATTGGTTGAGAATCTACGGGCAAAGCATTCAGCCTTGTTGGCTGGGGAGGTGAGAACTTCAAATTTATTGATTATTGGGGGTATTGAATCTTGTTCCTGCTGAGCAGGAATCTTGTTCCTGCAGAAACGCCAGTAATCTTTGGAGCCAAACTTAGAGGATGCTATGCGTTGCCTAATTCTGGTAGCAAACACCCTCTTGGTTTCGTTCAGTACTTTTTTGCACTTGTTCCGTGCTGAGGTGAAAAGGCGCCTGTTTTGGTTCGATGAGCAGCTTCGATAGAGCCGGAAGAAATGGTTCCGGTGGGCAATAGCGGCCGAGCAAGCGGGTGAGAACCAGGGGGACGAATTTGGTTTTAGTAGGAATTTTCTGGCAGGGATAAAAGCATCGATGCCAGCCTTAACCCAAGAGGAGACTTCGGAGGCACAGTCTTCGACAGGAAGATCAAAGACGTTGTTCCAGGGGACGTCGCAGAGGAAGTCCCTGAACGAGTCCCAGTCGGCTCTTTGGTAGCAGTATGATATTCTGCTGGTCTGGTTTTCTTGGGTAGAGTTAGTGCGGATTGATATGTTTACGGAGACTACGGCGTGGTCAGAGTTTCCGAGGGGGCAGAGTTGCCTGGTAGTGCAAAGGTCGAGTAAAGAGTCTCTTCCGTTAGGGTTTTTAGAGAAACGCGTGGGGAAGTCCACCACTTGCGTTAGAGCTTGGGCTATTGAAAAGTGCATGGTGCGGATCCCAGCAAGGTCGGTGGCAGAGTTTTCAAGCCACTTGGTGTGGTGGGCGTTAAAATCGCCAAACACAAATATATGGGCAGATTGGTGAGAAGAAATGGCTCTGTCGATGTTAGTAGAGATGCAATCAAGTACCGTACAGTCAGAGGAGGAGGGGGAGCGGTAGAGGAAAAAGACATAGCTAACCGAGCTTAGAAGTGAGAGACAGAAGCACATGAAGGAATGATCAAGGGATTCAAGAGATGTGACCCTGCCTAGGGGGAGTTGTTCGCTGACATATACACCAAGCCCATGCATATGGACATTGGAGTCCTTCCTGAAGAGAGGAAGGTAACCAGGAAGGAACAGCTCTGAAGAGGGGATAGAAGGGTCAAGGTTAGTCTCACATATAGCTAAGATATCGGGTGAGTTAGTTATAAGGAAAGATTCTACACTATTAAAGTTACTGCGAATACCTCGTATATTTGTGAAGGTAACGCAGATAGGTTTGGGCGATTTACGACTAGCTGGTTTAGGCTTGCTATTTTGTTTGTTTAATTTCATGCTGGTTATAGTTGTGGATAGAGAGAGTTCTAGAGTAGGGTCAGATGGTCGTTAATTGCAGCAGGGGAAGGATGGTGAATGGCGCCGCCTGCAGCATAATGTGGCCTCGGGGTTGCCCATCGGAAATTCATGCAGGGACGCCCGTCCATGCGCGAAATGGCACTACAGGAACCCCGATATTATTCAACTGTTGATCAGAGCAGCCTCTCGTGAGGCTACGCAAGAGTTCGGGCTCCTAACTACCAGTCGGAAGCAGCAACCAGGAAACTGCCAACCCGTACCCTCAGAATGAAGAGACATTGCCACCATACTCACCAACTGCAAAAAGCTTCCAGCCGAACCGACATAAAGACCGAAAAAGAGAGAGATCAACCGGGAACCCCTTCCTAAACAAGAAACAAGGCGATCACCTCTACTCCTGTCCAAAAGAAGGGGGTGGAGTGTGATACCGGGCGATAGAAGGTACTATCTACTCCAATTAAAAAAAAGAATAAATGTGTGACTGAAGTTAACTAAGTTTTAACTTAGTATAAGTCAAACCTAAATTTGATAATTAAGAACAATTTACACAAAAATTAGGCAGAAAAGATAAGAACCGAAGAAAAAAAAATAAAATAAATAAAATAAAAATACAAATAAAAATAAATAATTAAATAAATAAATAATTCAAAAAATGAGATCACACTGGCTAAACTTACCAAGTTGCAGGCTGACTGACAGAAAAATGTTAAAAAAATTTCAAAAATTATCTTCATTTTATTTCTTCTATACAGTTCTGGAAAGTTTAAGTTACCTTAAGTAAGCAGTAACAGACAGTAGTGTGATGGTGGGGGGGGGGGATCACCTCAAAGCCATGTGTCCAGTTAGCAAGGGAGGGACAGAGAACAATCGGGGCGAAATCGAAAAAAATATGTAGCCCATGACCTGACCGGAACCTATAGAATATTTGTCTGAAATTTAGTAAGAATTGGATAAAAATTGTGGATTTATATAAAGGACATACACACAGACAGACAGACATACAAGCATCTTGTCTTTTATATATAGGTACCTTACGTACCATATATATTTGTGTATTTGAGCAGCAACCCCTCTTTTATATAAAACATATGAATTTGTCAAAATGTTCTTCATATTCGAACGCTTTTTTGCTATTCTTTTAGCCATTATCAAGGATTAAAAAACTGAATATGTAGATTTATATATATATGTCTATCTATAGCGATGTAAATGTATTTAATCTTATTCTCCAAACACGGGCAGTACGTTGTGGCCGTGTTCATAGATTTTCATTAATTTTCTTTCTTTATTATTAATGATTCTATTATTTTTACCTGTTTTTTTTTTGTTTGTTTGTGTTTTAACACGTGGATGAGGTTACTATGTTCCTACTTACCACGATATTTAGTTAAAATAAAATAAAATTCTTCTTTGATCATAGCTAGAGGCATAGTCACTTGGAAAATAAAACAATTGGACGATTTTTTATATCATTTACTCCTTAAAAAGAAAAAAAATTATACGATCCCATGAAAATTTATACAAAAAATCAACCATAACACATTGACTGTAATTTTTAATGAAACTTGCATGTATATATAAACACACACACGCACGCACACACACACACACACACACACACACTCACATATATATATATATATATATATATATATATATATATATATAGTCATCCGCAGACAGATCTGTTGTGTCACAGCTCATCAGTATGGTTAGACATCTGATTGCTTTTTAACCCAGGATTGAAACCCGACCGAATTGGCATCAGTCGGTGATTCTACTTCTGAGCTATGGACGCTCGGTAGAGGAAGGCAGATTTTTTAGTGATTCATATATCATACGCCAATAGCCAAAGTGCTCTAATTCATTACTGAATGAGCGATGCGTAGATGCTAGAGTAACTATATATATATATATATATATATATATATATATATATATATATATATATTTTTTTTTTTTAAATAAATTATTGTAGGCACAAAACTTTATAATGGCAAGAAACAAAGTCAATTTCATACATAAAGGCATTTCTAGATGATTGAATAATAAATAGAATAAAAAATAAGAAAACACGAAAATGACCGACCGGTTTCAATCCCGCTCTTCATCAGGGTCAACGGAGATATTTTTTTAATTCATTTTTTTTAACATTTAAATATTAAAAAATGAAAATGAATCATGATGGACTAGGGGAAAAGTGGTGATAGTATGGGCAGGTATTAAATAGTAATAATGTGCAGTTTGATAGCACATTCTCTCTGTTTACAGACAGACGGGGTCCCGGTTTTAATATATATCGACTCCAACGCCTGTAAATGAAATGTAGAGTGTGAACCAGACAACACAGTAAACTGGTCCACACTGAAGCCATTTACACAATTTCTTTAGTGTGGACCAGTTCACTGTGTTGTCTAGACTCTGACATTTCATTTAAAGGCGTTGGAGTCGATATATATTGAAACCAAGACCCTGATTCTCTGTAAACAGAGAGAATGTGCTACCGGACTCCATATTATTACTATGAAGTGCCTGTCCGTACCCTCCCCATTTTTCCCCAGTCCGTCATAATTCATTTTCATCTTTTAATATTTTAAATGTTGAAAAATTGAAATTAAAAAAAGTCCCAGTTGACCCTGATGAAAAACGTGATTGAAAACGGTCGGTTGTTTTCGTGTTTTCTTATTTTTTTATTCCATCTATTATTATTCCATCATTATATACATACATATATATATATATATATATATATATATATATATATATATATATATATATATAGTATATCGAGGTAGCAAGTAATTTTCTAGACATACGCTATTAAATATAAGAGACAATGAATGTCTATTATGTTTAATCATGAGCCGTTCTAAACGTCGTATTTTTGCTTTAATTTCAGTTGAAAATAAAGACAAAAATTCTCCAACATTTGGATAATTATTTATTGGTTTTCTTCTTAGCTTTCGGCTCACATGAGCCATCTTCAGAGAGGTAGTTTAAACTGAAATATTATAAAATCCACCATCACCGACGATTTTATTTTGTGTTGACATAAAACTCCGCTTGGCAACGGCAATAGTTACCAAAAATAATAAACGCAGTTCTTAAGTTTGCGATGCGGTTTTATGACGTCACACCGCGGGATAGCGCGAAATGACAACAAAACCATCTAGTCAAATGCAATGTAATATGTTATTTCCTGTTTTAAAGTTGATTTTATTGAGTGTTGGTTGATTTGATTTGATGTACATGGCCTCCAATATCTGCAGGTTCCTCTTACTGTGTATATGAGTAAGGATCACCGTATTGTTGACCAAAATCTGTCTAATATTACCTACATGTTTATGTTTTTCAGAGAAATGTTGTTTAATAGTACTCTGATCAGAAAGATGACATGTAAGTCTACGGGAGAGCGTGGTTGTGGTAAAACCAATATATGTACTAGGTTTTTGATTAGTATCAGAGATGCAATCTCTGAATGGGCATGTAAATTGGTACACTACATTGTTTTTTTGTAAAGAATTTAGTTTAGTGCCTGTAGGGTTATTATAGACTATGAGGTCAATTGTTTTAAACTTTTTATAATATATAATGAGTTTAATTTGATTATTACTTTCGACTGGTTTAACATTTCTACGTATTATGTTTTTGAGAGTTTTTTCATCTTGTTTATAATTATTATGTATTTGGTTGCAATAGTATAAGTTAATAGTGTTATGTTTATTTTGATGTAAACCATTATTATTAATAATATTATCATTATTGTTAGAGCTATTGTTAAGTTTGTTGAGATACATTTTAATTTGTTGATCAGTAACGGAGTTAGGAAATCCATTATTGACTAGTGTTTGCTTAATGTTGTGTAATTCTTTATAAAATATAGATTCGGAAGAAGATATCATTTGTGTGCGTTGAAGTAAGTTTTTTATAACAGCTAACTTATATCGTTGGGGGCATTCACTATTATAATTAAGAAGACAAAAATACGACGTTTAGAACGGCTCATGATTAAACATAGTAGACATTCATTGTCTCTTATATTTAATAGCATATATATATATATATATATATATATATATATATATATATCAATATATATATATATTTTTATATATATATATATATATATATATATATATTCAATATATATATTCAATATATATATATATATATTCATATATATATATATATATATATATATATATATATATATTGACGTAAATTAATAAATGTACATATAGGTGGTGGGTGTACATACGCATAGTATTATTCAGGTGTTAATAAATTTCGTTTAAGTACCTACTCTAGCAATAAAGGAATATTTGACAATTCTAAGATGAAATACAGTCATACTTTAAAAAAAGTAGACTCAACACTAGTTTCGAATACTCTGTCAAATACAACGTAGGCAGAAATAACCAGAAATCACGTAAACATAACATTATTTGGTTTAAACCACCCTTCAGTCGTAACGTCCAAACTAACATTGGTAAACTCTTCCTTAACTTAGTTCACAAACATTTCTACCATTCACCCACACTAAAAAATCTTCCAGAAAAACAATGTCAGTGATAGTTGCGTTAAAAACATAGATAAATATATTTCACAAGGTAATGTCATGATATCAAATATTTGAACCACATAAACAACATTCATAAGCCAACTAATAGCAAAAATGTTTCTTCTAAAAAATAACTGCAACTGCCGAAAAATAAAACCCCCCATTTAATGGCCAGTGCATGTCCGAAAATATTGTTTATAGAGATCGAATTCATTAGGATGATGATGTGTTAAATTTTAATTTCGAATTACAGGTGGAAGTAGAGTTTAGAAAAATAGGAGGAAGATAAGATTTAACAACAACATGTTGTCTTTAAATAACAGTAAATACAGCACAAGTACTGCTTATCCATGCATTATTAGAAATTAAAAACAACAGTAAGAACGCAATTATTGCTTGTAATATCGTAGCTAAATCTAAACATTACAATGGAAAAGGAGATAAATGTAATCTATGTCTCTTGGAAAAACTTGTCATCTTAAATCATATCAAGAATCCAAATTTGCTTAATAAAAATTTGATTTAATGACACATGCTGTCATAGAAAAAAAATACTTACTTAAACTCTTAGACCCAGATTTCTTTCTTTCTTTCTTTCTTTCTTTCTTTCTTTCTTTCTTACGAAATATTACTTTTAACAATTATGAATGAAACTTTTTTTATTTTTGCTCCTTTCATTTTTAATTATTACTTGTAAAATTTACCTCTTAAATTGACTTTTCATTTTTATTTTATTTTATTTTATTTTATATTTATTTTCATTTTTATTCAAAGTTTTAAAATTTTCATTTTCTCTACATTTTTATGTAGATGTAATATTTGAATATTTAAATTTTTAAAAATCATGATTTACGCTCCTTTGATTTCTTCTCACTGCTTTTTTTATTTTTATTTTAATTGTAATTTCAAATTTTTAATTTAAATTTTTATCCACATGTAACCGTAGAATATTTAAATTTTTAATCTTGTCATGAAAAAAGCAGTAACTTAACTTTATAAGATTTAATTCCCATGAACATTGAGTGAACTTAATTTCAAATTTATTAAACAGTTTGAAATATGCACCTGATGATTGAATAACGCATGAAACTCCAAGTCGAGCCATAGACGTAGAATAATATGCATATCTATTAATATACATACATATATATATACATATATATATATATATATATATATATATATATATATATATATATATAACCATCTGTAAACTAGCCTGTTTTGCTGTTTCACAACTAACAAGTGCAGCTAGATTAACCCTTTACTTCAAGCCGGGAACAATATCCGACTGATTTGTCATCAGACGAATATATTTCCACTGTGCTATCAGAGTACGGCAGAAAAAAGGTAGCATTCATTACAAATCCAGAATTTGATAAATTCCCCAGGAAAATTAATGGTACCAATCCATACAATACCTCAGAGTACAAGACTGTCTCTACACCAACACAGAGTAGAACCTCTCATGACCCCTTAGAGTACAATAGCCTCCCCATAATATCTATGAGTACAGAAATATCCTAACGACAATCCAGAGTATGATAAATTCACCAGGAAAATTCAAAGTACCAATCTATACGATACCTCAGTGTACAAGACTTTCTCTACAACAATACAGAGTAGAACCTCTCATGACACCTTAGAGTACAAGAGCCTCCCCATAACATCTATGAGTACAAGAATATCTCAACGATAATCCAGAGTACGATAAATTCACCAGGAAAATTAATGGTAACAACCCATACGATACCTCAGAGTACAAGAAATTTAGCAAAATATCCCAGAGAACAATCGATCTCGTCACATCTCAAAGTACAAACCCTACTCATGACATGCAAGAGTACAAAAACATCCTAACGGCAATCTAGTATATGAGAATTCACCCATATATCTTAAAGTAGAAAATCCTCTACACGCCAATTCAGAGTAGAAGAAATTCACAACGACATGCCAGAGTACAAGAACATATTCCTGAAACAGCAGAATACGAAACTCCCCACAACCCAGAATACATGAATCTCCCCACGGCACCTTTGAGTAAAATGACATTCCCATGACTCTTCAGACTACAAGAACATCCTAGCAAAAATCCAACGTAAAAGAACTTCACCAGGACACATTAAATTGCCTCCTATATATAAATTTACTCGAGCCACAAGATTAGCAACTAGGTCCCACCCTTTTACTGTGAAACCAATAAATTGTAAACGCAAATTCTACTGTACAGCTTCTTTTCTCGCACTTCCCGCATGTGGATTTCCTTTCCATTTACTTGCTTTCTCGACAGCTACAATCTCCAAGAATTTAAATGTAAAGTCAATAGTCATCTCCTATCTCGCTAACCTGCATCCTCTCTCGTTCTCTCATCCTCCCTTCTCCGTCCACTCCACTCTCATCAGTATACTCATCCTTCTCTTACCCACTTCCTGACACCCCCTATAACCTGTCACTCTTTCTCATAACTTTTCTTCTATGTAAACTACTGCAAAACAGTGACAGTAAAATGCCTTACTTGGGGCGATATGATTATAAAAAAATGTCCAACGACAGTCGAGAGTCCAAGAACATCACAAGAGCAAAGAGTATAAGAATCTCCTCACGCCAACCCCACAGTACAAGTATATCTTCACGAAAGTCCAGGGTACAAGAACTTCCAAACGGCACTCTAATGTACTTACCCACAGCACTCCAGAGTGCAAGAATTCACCACGACACCCCAGGCTGAAAGAATTTAATCAATAGACCCTAGAACACAAAGTCCTCTTCACGAAAGTGCAAGAATTTTACCTTGACATTTCAGTGTACATGAAAGTCCCCACTAAATGTGTAAGAAACTTCCCATGACACCTTCTTCTTCTTCTATGTGCCCTGTCCCTTCAGGACGTAGGCGATCATGGCTCTCCACGTCTCCCTATCCCTTGTGGCTCTTAGTATGTTTGCTCCTGTTGCTCCTGGCAACCCCCGTTCCGTCATCCACCTGATCAGTCCCTGCAAATATGTTATCCGCTGCCTTCCTCTGTCTCTCCTTCCTTCTATCTGTCCAGTCAGTATCAGGTTCTCCAGGCTCTCCTTCCTCATAGCATGTCTCAGGAACTTCAGTTGTCTCTTCCTGATGCTCAGTATCAATTTCCTTTTTGTTGCCATTCTTTATAACACCTCGTCGTTGCTTGTATGATTATAAAAAAATGTCCACGATATCCGTAGCATCCTTCTGTAGAACCACATTTCGGCCGCTTCCAGTTTTGTCCTCATTTTCGATTATATTGTCCAGCATTCACAGCCGTATTGAAGAACTGACATCACGTAGCAGTCTAGAACTCTTTTCTGTGTTTCTATTGAGATTTTCCTGTGTGTTAGTATTTTGCTCATCTTCTGGAACGCGTCCTTTGCCATGCCAATTCGCCTTCGGATCTCCGTGTCGCACTTTCTATCTCCTGTTAGAACACTTCCTAGGTACTTAAATTCTTGTACTTGTTTGATTCTGTTATTCTCCACCTGTATTTGGCATTTTGGATTGTATCTTTTGCTGATGACCATGCACTCAGTTTTCTTAAAGTTTATTTGTAGTCCCTTCTTGTCACTCTCCACTGCTACTTTCTGTATGAGGTCTTGTAGTTTCCTTTCCGTGTCCGCAATCAGCACTGTATCGTCCGCATATCTTATGTTGTTCAGGTTGTGGCCTCCAATAACAAATCCTGGCGTGTTATCTAGGGTCCTCAAAATATTCTCGCTGTATAGGTTGAACAAATCCGGTGAAAAGACACATCCTTGTCTTACGCCTTTTTCTATCTTTGTGTATCTACTGAGGTCGTTACCTGTCCGTATGCAGGCCGTTTGCTGCCAGTAGAGATTCTTGATTATTCTTATGTCTTTGCCGAAAATGTCGAGATTGCCCAGCATCTCTATCAATTTCCTAACGACACGCCAGAATAAAAAAAAATACAAAAATTACAGTTAATATTGATAAGGTTAACTATCATAGTAGCAGCCTTTTTACTCTACCTACCTTATATTATTTTAATAGAAAATTGTTTTTATGAAGCTCTGTTCGAGTTGATATTCACATTTCTGAAAAACATACAGAGTATCTTTGCTTCTTTCTGTGTTTTTAATATTAGATGAAACCGAGATTTAAAAAGACGCGGAAATCTAGTCTTAGTACATTTAATATTTGGTAAATCCTCAATAAAACTTTGAATAAGTTGCCTTTCTATTTTATTTCATATTCCGAAATACTCCAGCTTCAGAATGAAAAACGAAACAAACATAAATCACGGTGGTATGGTAAAAACCTTTAGCCAATTCTTATCAACTTTTCATTTTAGAACTTCTTAACCAATGCCTTTAATGCATCGCTCATATTTTTAACCACTTTCTCTTTTAAAAAATCCTTAGAAAGGACATAATTCCGTCTGCTGAAAGTATCTAACAGACGTTTCTTTTTCTTTTTTGTGAAATTCTCCCTGTTGGCAAAAAATATGTCATATACTGCAGTCATGTCGCTCAAAAGATAGATTAAGAGTTACTGTCCAAACAATATCTACATAAAAAGCTGCAAGGAAATTCTTCCCGATCATATATAAATGCACGACAAAGAATACATTCAAATAAAATCGCTTCCGGTCGTTCCAAATAAGATTTTAGTATTTAAATGATGGCCTTTCATAAGAAAGGTCGACCATTTTATCGGATGTCGCCTGTACTGACAGAAGAATATGCCCTGAATGGTAATAGGAGGAAACTATTAGACTTGAAGCAGTGATAATTCGTCAAGTAGCATTTTGGAGTCGGGTTTAGAAATGTAAATATATGGCTGGAAAATATAGACAGTAATTTTCGGGTGACTAAAAGAAGGAAGATAATGAAGAGTTAGAGAATACAATTATTACGGTTAGATTAGTACGGTAACAGAAAGAAAGAAGGGGAAAAGGAACGAAATAAGAAACAAAAAAAAAAGGAAGAAAATTAAAAAAAAAACAAACAAACAAGGGAAGGAATAAAAAACAAAAAAAATAGAATAAGTAATAAAGAAAGAAAAACAGAAGGAATAAAAAAAGAAACAGGGAGAATAAAAAAGAAAACAGAAAAAACGAAAGGAATAAGAACGAAAGAAAGAAAGAAAGAAAGAAACAAACAAACAAACAAACAAACAAACAAACAAAGAAACAAACAAGGGTAAGAAACAAAAAAGTGTGAATATGAAAGAAAGAATGGAAAATATAAAAGAAAAAATAATAAAAAAGAAAGAAAGAAAGAATCGAAAGTATAAAAGACAAAAAATTAAGAATAAGAAAGAAAGAAAGAAAGAAAGAAAGAAAGAAAGAAAGAAAGAAAGAAAGTGAGGGGTAAGAAACAAAAATTGTGGATAAGAAAGAAAGAAAGAAAGAAAGAATCGAAAGTATAAAAGAAAGAAAGAATCGAAAGTATAAAAGAAAGAAAGAAAGAAAGAAAGAAAGAAAGAAAGAAAGAAAGTGAGGGTTAAGAAACTAAAATTGTGAATAAGAAAGAAAGAAAGAAAGAATCGAAAGTATAAAAGAAAGAAAGAATCGAAAGTATAAAAGAAAGAAAGAAAGAAAGAATCGAAAGTATAAAAGAAAGAAAGAAAGAAAGAAAGAAAGAAAGAAATCGAAAGTATAAAAGAAAGAAAGAAAGAAAGAAAGAAAGAAAAAAGAAAGAAAGAAAGTGAGGGTTAAGAAACTAAAATTGTGAATAAGAAAGAAAGAAAGAATCGAAAGTATAAAAGAAAGAAAGAATCGAAAGTATAAAAGAAAGAAAGAAAGAAAGAAAGTGAGGGTTAAGAAACTAAAATTGTGAATAAGAAAGAAAGAAAGAAAGAATCGGAAGTATAAAAGAAAGAAAGAATAGAAGGAAAAAAACAAAAATATGAGAATAAAAAGGAAACAAACAAACAAACAAATAAAAATGTCAGAAATAAAGAACGAAAGAAATAAGAAACAAAAAAGTGGGAACAAGAAAGAAAAAAAAATGAAACAATGAATTGAAGGAATAAGAGAATAAAGAGAGAATAAGAAAGTAAGAAAAAAGAAAGAAAGAAAGAAAGAAAGAAAAATGAACTGATCTCATAAGAAACAAAAGAAAGAGAAAGAGAGAGAAAAATAAAGAAATAAAAAAAAACATGAAAGGAATGAAGGTAAAAAATATAAAAATGTAGAATTTCTTCGACGTAATAGCAAACATGCCATGGTCGACATGTAATACATAATTTTGGGGGAACAAACAGTCTGCATGCGAACAGAGAACGAATACACACCGGATTTATTTAACTTATACAATGGAGAAAATAATAAGACAACCAAAAGATATACCAGGGCCTAATACAAGCGAAAATAATTTAATAGGAGATACATTTATGATAGTGTGTTGATGGCGGAGTCATCAAGAAAATTGAGACCTCTCTTTAACAAGGCAGTAAAAGGAATCAAGAAAGGACTAACTGTTAACGATCAGTCTCTTAAGTGCTATACGTTATACAAACTTGGGCGATCATGTCTCTTTCAAGACATGACTGACTGGTCAGAAGATTTTCCTGTAGTAGGTTACCATTACTTTCATGGCTAGACTGGTTGTAAATCAAGGTTATAGTATCCAGTCTGTACTGCAATTTAGCCCATAAAGGGAGAAGAGAAGGATTAATACCTTCCCTTCGAATTCCAGTTGAATCCATTGCATTCACTTACGCGCAAATACCCTTGGGAAAGGTATCAATCCGTCTATTCCTTCCAGTTATGGGTTAAATAGCAGGACGGATTGGGTTCTATAGCCTTGGTCGGCAACCAGTCTACCGCAGAAAGCAATGGCAACCTACTGCGGGATAATCTTCTGCCCAGTCAGTCATGTCTCTTTCAAGACATGATCGCCCAAGCGGGTATCGCGTATGGCACTTAACTGACTGAAGGGTATTTACGCGTAAGGGAATGTAACGAATTCAAACTCGGATCTCCCAATTTCTCGTTTCGAACCTATATCCACTGCGGCACAACACATATCCAACTGTTAAAGAAGGCGAAAATGGTGACATTTCTCTAGGGATTGACAATAGACGTCTTTACTTGACCTATATAACTTGCCGATATTTAGAGTGACAGAAGTTACAGCGCCGGCCTGGTCCCAGGCAGTGCTTTGTAAACATCGTTACCTTAGTCAAATTTGCTGTTTATTCGACCTAATTTTGTATACATTACGAACTATTCAGGATGTTTTTTCCACCTGAATCCATCCTGCATATATACAAGTCAACCATCCGTCCGTGCATGGAGTACTGCTGCCATTTATGGTCAGGTGCCCCTGCCGTTCTCCTCAGTGTTCTTGACAAGCTCCAAAGGAGAGTCTGTAATGTGATAGGTACTGATCTGGCAACTCGACTGCAGCCACTTCCCCATCGTAGAGATGTGGCCTCCCTTTGTCTCTTCTATAAATACTTTCATGGCTTCTGCTCGGACGAGCTTAAGTCACTGATGCCTCCTCAACAGGTGTTTACTTGTGCAACCAGACTGGCAACTGGGTCCCACCCATTCACAGTCAGATTAGCCAAATGCAGACGACAATTCTACTCCTGCAGCTTCCTCTCTCGTACTTCCCGCCTGTGGAACTCGCTCCCGTCTTCTTGCTTTCCTGACGGCTACAACCTCCAGAAATTTAAATGCAAAGTTAATACTCATCTACTAACCACTGGACTCTAGCTCTCTCCCCTCCCCTGTATAACCTTGCCTTTCTCTCCACCTATGTATCTGTCATCGCACCTGCTTTCTCAGCTTTCTATTGATCCTTTCTAACTAGTTTGTACTCCTCTCTCTTTTCTAATTAATCTTTTTACATTTATGTAACCCCCTGCACATCAGTGGCGTTTCCGCCTTGCTCGAGGTGAAATGATTAAAATAAAAAATTAAAAAAAAAAACTATAGGACAAAAGATTGTAGCGTGTTTTCACGTTCAACATTATGGATAAAAAAAGAAACAGTGAATCTTATATAGTGTTTTTCGAGAATTAGCATGAGCAAAACAAATTCACGGATTTGAACAAGAAAAAAAAAAGACCCCAGAATGACGTCCAAATCCGCTAAAAAGTTTCATTCTAAAATATTAAATTGTGTTTAGTCACCGCCAACAAAGAAGGAACAGCATGTAACCCACTTTTTTAAAAATCTTTTCCCCCAAGCAAAGGGTACCGCCACTGATGTGCAGGGAGCTACATAAGAGTAAAAGTATAGACAGGAGGAGTGTGAAGAGAAAGACGAACCAGTTACAGGAGGTATCCGAAAAAGGGCAAGAGAAGGATGGGAGCACAGGTGTGAAGACAGTTGCGAAGGTAGAGTGAGAAAGGAAAAGAACAAGGTATACGGGGGGATGTAGAAAGGACTGGAGTCAAGTGGATGAGAGATGGGAATTGACATTGCATTTAAGTTCCTGGAGGTTGTAGCCGGAATATTTTGTCGAGTCACTGATTCATACGGCAGCATCTTTACTTTCGCTATTTTCTCAAAGATTACCAACAAAAATATACTCTGTAGGGGGTTGATTTTCGAAGGCTGGGTACACATATTGGTCTGCTGAATGAAGCCTGTTGATTGGTTGATTTTGTTTCGCAGAATATGGAAGGGATTTCCACAGGTAGGAAGTGCGAGAAAAGAAGCTGAAAGAGTAGAATTGTCGGCTGCATTTGGTTGGTCTTAGATGGAATTTTTTTCACTATTGTTCACTCGGTTCAAGGCCCAAATGTACTGAATTAGACTGTTGTAAATGAGTAAGGGGAGGAGCAAGATGATTATATGCAGGTTGGATATCGACCAAGACTTGGAGACATTTAGATTGTAGTTGACAGAGAAGCATCCACAAGGGTTACGCTTCTGGGAAAAATTTGTGTGAATAGAACTTCTTTCGTAGCAAAGGAATACAAAAGGAATAAGAATAATTCGACATGTTATGACGGCTCTACCTGTGAAGGCCTGAACTGGTTGATGTAAAGAATGTGGTCCCTTTGAATATATGCCATAGTGACAACGGTAGAGTAGTGAAAGGCGACTATTTTTGGTCTGACGGATTGCATAATCGCTTTTGAAGTTTGTCAGGGCTGGACAATGAAAACTGAAATACACCAGCCCGGATGGCTGAGAATCAGGAGAATGGCAAGGTTTCAAAAGTTACTTAGAGTTGCAAAAGGCAGGGAGTTGTGCAAAGCTATGAGAGCCTACGTTCTTTAGAGACACGGCACATAATAGCCCACTTGTAAATATGCAAAGAAAAGCCCCCCACTCTCTCCCGTCATTTGAGTCCAAAATCGCCAGCCACCAAGTTTCAGATTTTAATCGCATTCGCGACATTTCTCATTGCTAACCGTTCTCATTAAAACAATTTCCTCGCAATTCCAGACTAATTTACTCGCAATCCAGGACTGATCATTTGTTCAACCGCCGGTCTATTGGACAGTTTCCAGCAAAAAGGAATCTCCCACGACCTCACCCTGAAGAGACGTCAAAAAATAATTGTCCCATTTGGCTTCCAAGGGTGAAATTAGGAATTAATACAACAGATTTGTTGGGAATATTTTGCCGAGTCACTGATTCATACGGCAGTATCTTTACTTTCGCTATTTTCTCAAAGATTACCAACAAAAATATACTCTGTAGGGGGTTGATTTTCGAAGGCTGGGTACACATATTGCTCTGTTGAATGAAGCCTGTTGATTGGTTGATTTTGTTTAGCAGTATATCAGTCACTATTGGTTATTTAATACTCAAATCAAGAAAGAAATACTTTCAACTCCAGGCCCCTTCTACATAGTTGTATAATCTCGGGGTAAAGGTATGATATTTCAATATTTAGTTTGTACATTATAAAATGTATTGTTAGCAATTTTGCTATGAGTAAATGGACGTATCCTTCTAAGTCAAATGCAGTCTATAAATATTAATTCAGACGTTCAGTTTTCAATCCATGTTAGAAGATTACTCTGTGCATGAGTTGTACCAAACAGTTTTTTTTAATCATCTCACCCCAAGCAAGGCATTCCACTGCCACTATTGCGCATGGGGCTACATAGGGAAAGGTAAAGAGAAGGAGTGGTTTGACATAGGGAATGTCAGGAGGAAGGTGACAGATGAGTAAGGATAGCGAGGATGAGGGTTGAGAAGAGTGCTTGATAGAATGGGAGCAGGTTAGTGTGTTAGGAGGTGTCTATTGACATTACATTTAAACTCCTGGAGATTGTAGCCATCGGGGAAGCAATCGTTTGGAAGAGAATTCCACAGTTGGGAAGTGCGAGGAAAGAAACTGTTGGAGTAGAAGTTACGGCTGCATTTTATCGGTTTCACTGTAAAATGGTGGGATCTAGTTGCTAATCTAGTATCTCGTTCAAATACGTATTTAGGGGGCACTAGTGATCTAAGTTCATCGGAGCAGAAGCCGTGAAAGTATTTATAGAAGAGACACAGGGAAGCCACGTCGCACCGGTGGGAGAGAGACTGCAGGCGGTCTGCCAAGTCGGTATCTATCACATTACAGACCCTCCTCTGAACCTTATCGAGAAGCCCGAGGAGAACAGCAGGAGAACAGATATGGCAGCAGTATTCAATGCACGGGCGGATGGTAGATTTATAAATGTGCAGGATAGATTTAGACGGAAAAAACTTCCGGGCCCTATACAGAGAACCGACTTTCATAGCAGCGGATTTACCAATGGATTCAATATAGTCATTCAATTTGAGATCCGCTGAAAGTGTGAGACCAAGGAAGCGTAGAGTTTTACTCAAACAGTGACGGACAAATGTATATTTATTAATAATAATATATATATATATATATATATTGGTCATAAATTTGAAAAAAAAACGGCTTGGTGGTAAATCCCAAAGTGTTAAGATTTAATATCTATTAATAATAGATAGTAACACTGATTCAATCAGAGGACTCAATGTAATTAAAGTTATTTATTTACACAGCCAATATTTATTACATCTAAAAATTCAAATTTTCTTAATTTGGATGGCCATTTCGATAAATATATTTAACCACCCATCTCGTCAGCGACACTGAAACAATATGGTCACATAAATTTATCTTATTTGTTAGTATGAAAAACGAAAGTAATGGTATGAAAGAAGAAACAAAGAGACAGATCATTGCGACCGGAAAATGTTAGACCCGGCCTGTGGATGACAGTAACAAAAAGAGATACAATCAAATAAGTTCAAAATAAAAATAAATAAGAAACAGGTGAGACGAAATGATCGCTTTTCTTATTAGCCGTATAATTATATTAAATTTTATAAGAACTTCTCTTCCTTAAATCTATATTCCTTCTATCTCTATCGTGTTCATTTTTAAATAAATGTTTAACCAGTTTGTTTTTATATTAACATTATATGTGGCAATTTATCAGTGATCTTGAAAAGCCGTCTGACCTGTTTCTTTATTTTCATTTTTATTTTTATTTTTAATTTTTATTATTGTATCTTTTTTCGTTACTGCCAGACCGCGTGCCGGTTGGTGTGATCGTGTGTATATATATGTCCCGCCTTCTCTCTCTCTCTCTCTTTCTCTCTCTCTCTTTATATATATATATATATATATATATATATATATATAGTCAATTGCTGATACTCCTTGAAAAATGGACGAAGTAATTGGTGGTCTCGTCTCCGAAACTCTGGAGTTGGGATGCTGGACATAGCACCAATCAGCTAAGTGTCAAACTTTTCATTTTTATTAATTCTCTCTCTCTCTCTCTCTCTCTCTCTCTCTCTCTCGCTTTCTCTTTCTTTCTCTCTCTTTCTCTTTATATATATATATATATATATATATATATATATATATATATATTGATTGTTAAATACTTACTTTTTGGTCATAATAAAATTAGAACAGTACACAGTTGGACAGTACATAGTATGACATATTTATGTTATTATTTCAGTATATATATATTCTTCATTTGTAAACTAGTTATTACGCGACATTGGTTTCTACTATAGGGTGTCTTCAGGCGATTTCCTGAAGACACCACATGGTAGGAACCTAGGTCACGTAATAACTCGTTTACAAATGAAGAATATATATATACTAAAATAATAACATAAATATGTCATACTATCACTACAAAAGTAGCTATTTTGATTCGACATTACTTGTGTTATACCAAGTGCACAAGTAGTGTCGAAACAAAACAGCTACTTTTGTAGTAATATTATAACATATTTATGTTATAATTTTTGAATAAATATTATTAGCTTTATTTTGTATTGAGCATTTATTTAAGAATAGTGTTTCTTTGGATACGGAATGTTATCCCATCCATACCCACCTCTACTTGGCTATATATATATATATATATATATATATATATATATATATATATATATATACCCACACGAGTGTGTGTGTCTGCGTGTACGTATATATTATGGACTCTCCCATCGACTTCGATATATGAGGGTCTAACCTTAGTAAGACATCCACACAGAGATTTGTTTATAGTGGTGAAGGCATTGTGTAGTACCATCCACACTTTTTGGAACTGCTGATAACAAGCAATCGGTGCAGAAATCTGCCACAGATCGCATGAACAGCAGACCTCAATTATTTAAGCCATAATTGGAGGGAACGGACGGATTAATATCTTTCCCAAGGGTACTAGTGCGCAAGTGAATGCAGTGTGCTCGACTGGAATTGGAACTCGGCTCACCGATTTCCCCCTCCAAGCAGACATCCACCGCACCACAACGCACATCCGTGAACGCTAACAGCACCTGGTATTCCCAAGTGGTCACTCACCTAAATACTGACCAGGCTCAACGTCGCTTAACTTCGGTGAAGGTTCTGCTCCGCATTTGGTGGAATCAGCTGGGTGTAGTTCATTATGAGCTGCTCAAACAGACTGAAATAATCACGGGAGATCGCTGTCGAGCACAATTAATGCTTTTGAGCCAAGAATTAATGAAAAAGCGGCCGCTATACGAAACAGAGACAAGACAAAGTGATTTTGGAGCATGACAACGCTAGGCCACATGTTGCAAAAGCAAGGACATTGGGTGACGTAGGATTTGAAGCCGAGAGACGTCGAACGGCGGCTTGTCACGTGTGAACAGCTGCTTCAACGGCAGAAAAGTAAATGTTATTTTCTATTGTATCATGACTGGCGATGAAAAATAGATACATTACAATAAACCTACGCGTGAAAACCTACTTGGAAACGCTTGAATGAAAGACCTACTACACCCGCCATATTCACCAGACATTGTTCCATCTGATTATCACTTGTACTAATCGATGGCTAATGACATGGCTGAGCAGCCCTTTCATTCTTATGAAGATACAAAAAAAAGTAGTTCGACCCGTGGTTAGCCTCAGTCAGTTAAGTGCCGTACGTGATACAGTTTGGGCGATCATGTCACGAAAGAGACATAATTGACTGGGCAGAAGATTATCCCACAGTAGGTTGTCATTGCTTTCTCCGGTAGACTGGTTGCCAGTCAAGGGTATATAACCCAATCTGTCCTATTATTTAACCCATAACTGGAGGAAAGAGACGGATTAATACCTTCACCAATGGTATTTGTGCGTAAATGAATGCAAGAAATTCAACTGGAATTCGAAGCCGGCTCCCCGATTTTTCGATCTGAGCCGATATCCACTGCACCACAACGTACATTTATACAGAAAACCAAACAACAACCCATATATATCAACAAAAATTCTAACCACCTTCCCAATGTATTCAAACGCATAAAACAAAAGGCTGTCTAAGAACTTCAGTAACATAAAAATATTCGACAAATCAAAGAAATATACGAATCAGCACTAAGAAACAGTGGATTCTAAAACAGACTCAAAAGCACAAATGAAGATAAACCAAACAAATACAACTAAAAAACGTATATAATCTGGTTCACCCCACTCAACAACAAAACTATAAAAACCAAAAAAGGAATAGTATTTTTCAATATAATTGAAAAATATTTCGCCAAACTCAATAAACTATCAAAATGATCAACAAAAACTCAAAATCAGTTACAACTGCATGAAAAACATAAAGAAAATTATTATTGTTAGGACGAATAAGACATATTCCAAGGGAATTAACCCTTTCCTGTTCCCAAAGAGAGTACCTCTCTTTTCACCTCTGAAAGTGGGTACACACTAGTCACGTGATGAACGACACATTCAGACGTGGGACGCATGAGGGAACAGACTTGGAATATGGCCGTCAATGGCTAAAGAACACAATCTATGTTCTTCTGCTTTAATGGTTGTGACACACAACCCGATAACTTGGGACTGATACCGCATGTACATATTATGTAATGTTTCTCCATGTAAAATAAATGTAGATATCAACCGTGAGTTGATATCTACTTTTCTTTCGTTCCCTGCATTTTTTCACGTGCTGCACACACGCACGCACGCACACACACACACACACACACACACACATTCGTCCACGGACCATGAATCATACTATAACTTAAGGCATTTTAGTTATGAGACAAAAACCCCGTTCATAACAATAACCAAACACAATATTCAACAAAATCAATATCAACTGCATAAACCAACAACACAACACAAACATGAACAAATGCAACTGCCGAAAGACAATTGTCCACTTAATAATAAATGTCTAACAAATAACATAATATATAAGCCACTATGACAAATAATACTAACACAAACAAAAAGATTTACATCAGAGCAACAGAAACAACCTTCAAAGAAAGATTCAAGAATCACAAAACATCACTTTACACAGAAAAGTACACAACAATACAACACTATTAAAATACATATTGAATCAGAAAGAAAATAACATTGCTACGAAAACTTAATGGGGAATCGTAAAAAGCGCACCACCACACAGCAGCAATAGCAGAAACTGCGAAATATGTTTTGAAGAGAAATTATTATTAATCAGCTTTAAAATTAAAATAAAATATTAAACAAAGGAAACGAAATAGAAGGAAAATGTAGACATACGAACAAATATCTGCTTTGCTTGGTAAATAACAACAATCAAATAAACACAACATAAGCAAAACTTCTACATATAAATAAAACCATAAATATAAGTATACAAGCCTTCAACCACGACAAAAACAGAAAATAATATAACAACCACCAAGGAAAAACATTACACATTACACAAAGACACAAGAACATAAACACTCAACCATGACCTAAAAATATATCTTTTAATAGTCATATACACCAACACTGTAAGAGAAAAACTAAGCAAACAACATAAAAAGAGGTCAATATAATAAAAAGAGGTCAACCTGAATGACAAGAACAAACTAACTAAAAAGCAGCTACGTGGATATCCATTCACTATAAGGCTATTTAGATGACATCTATTTAAAGGTACATTAAAAAGCAATAAAATGTAATCAAACGTCGGCTTAATGAAAAAAAAAAAAAAAGATTAACCAATCAGTAAATCCGTGTGTTCCAGCTGCAACTGAAATTATCGATGTCCTCGTGTCCTCATGCGCCATATTTTAGAGATTATCGAGATACCCGTATTGTGATAGATTTTTTTAAAACTTCGAATACGTTACAATCTGCATGGATTGCCATGTCAAGAAAAAAGCCCATTCTGCGATGTCTGGGTGATTAGCTTTGATCGTTCTGTCTGCGTGTATTGTAAAGTCTCAATAAATTGTTACAGGTCATTATTATTATTATTATTATTATTATTATTATTATTATTATTAACGGAGACAGGGCAGCAGGCCGAACACCACCGAACAAATATACGAAGCCTAAGGGTTGTGCGTTGTGGTGCAGTGGATATCGGCTCAGAACAAGAAATTGGTAAGCCGAGTTCAAAATCCAGTTGAATTCATTGCATTCACTTACGCGCAAATACCCTTGGAAAAGGTATTACTACATCTCTTCTCCCTCCAGTTAAGGGTTAAATGGCAAGACAGATTAGGTTCTATAGCCTTGGTCGGTAACCAGTCTACCACAGAAAATAATGGCAAACAACTGCTGGAAAATCTTCTGTCCTGTCAGTCTTGTCTCTTTCGACACATGATCGCCCAAACGTGTGCCAAGTATAGCATTTAACTGACTGAATGTCTTCGACCAGTCTTATCAAATATTTCTTTCTTGAGTTTTAAATGATAACGGTTTCCCCTCTCATTTACACCTGTAAAATATTTTTTAAAGTGATCGATAAACACTTTTCAAAAAGCTCAGAACTAAACAAAATTTTCAATAGAAATACAATCAAACTGAGTTATATATTTACTAGTTATTTAGAAAATCTTATTAAATAAAACGAAACAAATTAAATAGCATTGTACAAAACAAGATCATTTATAAAGAATGTAACTGCAGGGACAAAAATAAATGCCCACTTCATGGACTTTGTAATAAAAAGAAGTCATTTACAAAGCAAAAGTACTTAACTTAAATGGTCAAAACAAAAGATATATGGGATCGACCAAAGATACATTTCAGGTGTACACTTAAACTAGAAAACTTTAAAAATTATACAAATTTGCCCATCCACTTGGAAATTGAAATTAAAATATAGAAAAGACCCAAACATAACGTGGAGTATAGTGAAAACAGCCATGGGTCATACAACTATGAGTGAAAATGTTATAACATCTTGTAATTTTGAAAATTGCGCGTTCATAATAAATTTCCGCTGCGTGAACGTTCTTGAAAACAACGTAAAATCAGTTATTGCAAATCGCCCGAAGAGACCAGATGGTAGAAACCTGGATTGCGTAATACTAATTAATGAAAAATATAAGATATTAAAGCATTGTTCAAGAGCAAACACGCAGCAACAGATTTCATAACTGCTGATAAAGTTAAATAACTGGTAGTGAAGAAATTGAACTGAGCCGTTGCTCCCTCGTTATTGCTTCCCTCTGTCCATGAGCCTGACAGGAAGGATATACATATACAATTGTCTTTATTATATTAGAAAAGATCATACACAGAACCTGTTCAGTTTACGTTTTTTTATATGTCATGTTCTTTCAATAAGTAGGTGGCAATGTCTCTCCACAACTTCCTTTTCAATGTAGCTCTTAATAAAATGTGTTATTTTTCCTAAGCTCTGTTCAGTCATCCATTTACTCATCCTCGCTAAGTATGTTATGCGTTATTTCTTCTGTTCTTTCTCTTTGTGTCCCGAGAGTGTCAGATTTTCCAAGCCCTTCTTCCTCATTAAGTGCCTCAGAAAACTCAACTGTCTCTTCATTATGTTAAGTATGGATTTATTTTTGTTAACATTTTCTCCAATTTTTTTTCTTCTTCGTGGTTGACATGTTTGATCCATGGTATCCTCAATATCCTTCTGTAGAACCACATTTCGGTTACTTCTAGTCTCTTCTTCAGCTCTGAGGAGATTGTTCAGCACTCACTGCCATACAGGAAAACAGATATCATGTAGCAGTCCATTGTTGTTTTTCTTCTTCCAAGCAAAGTTTTTTCTATTTTTTAGTACTCTACGATCTCGGAAAGATGAGAGAGAGGCTCAAAGCAACAGAAATATTGTTCTACAGAAGGATGCTGAGGATACTATGGACCGAACATGTAAGCAAATAAATAGTTTTGGAGAGGATGCAAACAAGAAGGAAGCGTATACTTAACATCAGGATGACACAACAGAGGTTTCTGGGACACGTAATGAAGAAAGATAGCTCAGAGAATCTAATACTCACAAGTTGGATAAAGGGAAAAAGAGACAGGAAAAAGCAACGCAAGACATACTTGATGGGCTTGAGCAAATGAATGGCGGACAGGGTTTTGGGAGAGACACCAAAAGGAAAATGGTTAAAAGAAACGAATGATAACGGTAAGTCAGTCACTTAAGTGCCATACGTGATACACGCTTTAGGTGATCATGTCTCGAAAGAGACATGACTTACTGGTTAGAAGATTATCCCGCAGTAGATTGCCGTTGCTTTCTGCCGTAGACTGGTTGCCAGCTGTAGAACCCAATCTGTCCTATTATTTAATCCATAACTGGAGGTGAGATGGATAATACCTTTCCTAAGGATATTTGTACGTAAGTGAATACAAGGGATTCAACTGGAATTTGAACTCGGCACCCCGACTTGTCGTTTCGAATCGATAACTCCTGCACCACAAAACACGTACGTTCATATTCGCCTACGTCTGCTTAACCTTTGGAATGCTTCCTTGGCTATCCCAATATTCCTTCGGATTTTGGTGTCGCACTTTCAGTTTTAAAAGCTTTTTCGACTTACATTATAAAACGCTTTTGCATAATAAGAATGAAAAAGATATCAAAATTTCTAACTACGGTCATTATTACCAACTGTTGTCCCCACTTTTTTTTTAAAGTTACTTCTGAGGTGTTGGAAAGAATGGCAACAAAAGGGAAATTAATACTGAGCATCAGGAAGAGACAACTGAAGTTCCTGGAACACGCAATGAGGAAGGAGAGCCTGGAGAACCTGATAATGACTGGTCAGATAGCAGGAAAAAGAAGGCAGCGGATAACATAATTGCAGGGCCTGATCAGCTGGATGACGGAACGGGGGCTGCAAGGTGTAACAGGAGCAAACACACTCAGGCATAGGGAGACGTGCAGAACCATGATCGCCTTCGTCCTGAAGGGACAGGGCATGTAGAAGAAGAAGATTACGAACATCTTATATTTTGTCATCCATCTTTCCCAGTGTTAGGCTAATGCTTTTCAGGCGCCTTTCGCCACGGGGTTTTGCAACCGTTCAACATATGGTTGAACAGACGATATCTTTGTACAAACACGCAATAGGGAGAGAGGAGATTGGGGTTTTGATATTGAATAAACATTGTTTTGAAATTCGGCCCTAAGGAGTTTGTTGGTGTTGTGGATGACGTGGGCTGGGAGCAATGACAGTGCCTGTAAAAGCTTTTAGTTGAGACGTACACATGTTTGTACACGTGAACGATTTGTATTAAGTCCTGGGATTTATATGTACACGGAAATAACGTGTACAGATAGGCTGGCGGAAATGAATGTTGCTGTGTCGGCAGTAGGACAACACACACACGCATTTATTTATATATATTCATATTTACATAAATATATATACGTGTGTGTGTGTGTGTGTGCGTGTGTGTGTGTGTGTGTGTGTGTGCTGATTCCGATCTGTATAAATAAATGCATATAATTGTGATTGAGTTTATATCAGAGGATATGTGTATATTTTTCCGCTATATATATAGCGTTAAATTGTCATGATGTTTAGTGCTAAAATGCTTTTCTTTTTCTTTTCTTTTCTTTTTTTTTTTTTGTAGTTTACTGCTAGAAAGGCATTTTAGGCAAGCAAATTTTTGTCGTAAAGGGTTCGATATCAGTATAAGAATAAAGCGTAAAAAGAATTAACAGAAAAAGCTAATGACCTTGAAGACGGAACATATAATAATATCACAGAATTTCGAAGTCGCCATAACTGAAATAACATTGCTTGGCTTAGTGACAAACTTTTCCACATTAATCATGAGCACTCTGGAAGAACGGTAAACTTTGAAAAACAGTAGCTACTCTGGCATCTACGCGTCGTTCGTTCAGCAATGAATTAGAACTCTCTCAGATATTGGGCGTGTATAATCATAATATAAAAAGTCTGCCTCCTTCTACCAAGCGCCCGTAGCTCAGAGGTAGGATCACTGACGCCAATTCAGTCGGGTTTCAATCCTGGGTAAAAAGCAATCGGCTGTCTAACCGTACAGATGGGCTGAGATACAGATCTGTCTGCGGATGACTATATATATATTGATTGATTGATTGGGAATATTTGAGACGATTACACACACACACACACACACACACACACACACACACACATATATATATATATATATATATATAAAGTCATCCGCAGACAGATCTGTTTCGCTGTTTCATCAGTGCGGTTAGACTCCGATTGCTTTTTAACCCAGGATTGAAACCCGACCGAATTGGCGTCAGTCGGCGATTCTACCTCTGAGCTGTGGGCACTCGGTAGAAGGAGGCAGACTTTGTATATTATCATTATACCCGCTCAATAGCCGAGAGTGTTCCAATTCATTGCTGGATAAACGATACGTAGATGCTAAAATAGCTACTGTTTTTCAAAGTCTACCATTCTTCCAGTGTGCTCAATCAGGGTGTGAGATCGTAAATAGTCATCCGCTGACAGATCTGTTTCGCTGTATCACAGATCATCATATATATATATATATATATATACAACGGTTTTTATATTTATATATATAAACAACGATTTTTATTATAATAGAAATTATATATATAAAAATATTCTTCACTATTGAGTGACATTATTACTGCAAAAAATAAAATAAAATAAAATAATAACCCACTGTTAAAGATCAAACAAGTCAGAAGTGCTTTCATAACTGGTAGTAAAGTTTAATATTTGGTAGTAAAGTGAATAAACTGAGCCGACGCTGCCTCGCCATTGTCACTCTAATGAACTGAACCAACACTGCCTAACTATTGTCTCTCTCTTCACAAATACACAATAGTCTTTATTATAAAAGGAAGGATTATTTTTTGATGTTCATACATATGTGCGCGCATTGCACTAAATTATAGCAAGTCTACCTATATATATATATATATATATATATATATATATATTGTTGAACATAAAAAACAATGAATGTCTATTAATCATGAGCTGTTCTAAACATCGTATTTTCGCTTTAATTTCAGGTGAAAATAAAGACAAAAACTGTCCAACATTTGGATATTTTTTATTATGCTGATTCTAAGTTTTCGGCTCAGATGAGCCATCTTCGAAGAGGTTAAAGGGACGTTAACATAAAGACATCCACCATCAAAGATGATATTAGAACCCGCATAATAAACAAAGGGTTATGAGGAATTTGGTCTGAAGAGCGGCCTGTAAGAGTTCCGCGAAATAAGCTATTACCAAAGGATTTATAAAAACCGCCAACTTATTGTCATTATAATATTCAGTTAAATTCCAACATTAATTTCTCATCGGATTTAAATCCCTTGTGGCATTAACCTCACCAAGTACCAAGGGTACGACTATATATATATATATATGTGTGTGTGTGTGTGTGTGTGTGTGTGTGTGTGTGTATATATATATATATATATATATATATATATATATATATACACACACACTACCGGTCATAATTATTAGACCACCCCAGTGTTTTACAAAAGATGTATTCATACTATTTTTAGTATTTATTGCTAAATGAATAATTGTAAATGAAAATAAAATGGTTCTTTTGTTAATACTGCATGTGCAGCAAATGAATTTATAAATATTTAATAATTACCTATATTGCAGTTTCATCAATGAAAGAAGAAAGAAAATTTAGGACGATTCGGACAAGTTCATCTTTGTTTCCTTGCCTTGTATAATTTTACAAAGTAATAATAACAAAAGAACCATTCTATTTTCATTTAGAATTATCCACTTGGCAATAAATATTAAAAATAGTATGAAATATATCGCTTCTTTAAAAAACAAATAACTGGGATGGCTTAATAATTATGGCTGGTAGTGTATATATAGGTAAAATAACAGGGAAGTCTGAGTTCTAAGATTATGCGTGGTAAACAGTTTGGATGAATGGGACACTGAATTCAAACCACTTGCTGCCTCTTAGTCTGTCTCTTAAGTGATATATACGTGATACATGTTTGGGCGATTATGTCTTTTTTTTTTTTTGATAATCGTTTCACCCCGAGCAAGGCATTTCACTGCCACTACTGCGCAGGGGCTACATAGAGTGGAGAAAGGATGGTTAAATATAGGAAACGTCAGAGGGTGGGTGATAGGTGGGTAAGGATACCGAGAGTGAGGGTTGGGTAGAAGGTGAGAGTGTTGGGAGAATAGGTGCAAGTTAGCGTGATAGGAAGTGTCTACTGACCATACATTTAAACTCCTGGAGATTGTAGCTGTCTGGAAAGCAGACATGTGGAAGGGAATTCCACAGGCGGGAAGCGCGAGAAAAGAAGCTGTTGGAGTAGAAATTACGGTTACATCTTATCTGTTTTACTGTAAAAGGGTGGAACCTACTTGCTAATCTAGTATCTCGTGTAAATTCGTACCTAGGCGGCACCAATGATCTAAGTTCATCGGAGCAGAAGCCGTGAAATTATTTGTAGAAGAGGCACAGGGAAGCCACATCACACCGGTGAGAGAGTGGTTGCAGCCGGTCTGCCAAGTCAGTATCGATCACGTTACAGATTCTCCGTTGTATTTTGTCAAGAAACCCACGGAGAGTTGCAGGGGCACCCGACCAGATGTGGCAGCAGTATTCAATACATGGGCGGATGGTAGATTTATATATGTGCAGGATAGATTCAGACGGGAAAAACTTCCGGGCCCTGTACAGAGAACCTACTTTCATAGCAGATTTGGCAATGGATTCGATATAGTCATTCCATTTGAGGTCTGCCGAGAGTGTAAGGCGAAGGAGGCGTTGTGTTTCTTTTTCGAGAGATGACTGACCGGGATGTAGATTGCCATTACTTTCTGCGGTAGACTGGTTACCAACCAAGGCTATAGAACCCAATCTGTAATGCTAATTAAATTCTCAGGTTCGTGCGCATGCGTAGTCACAGTAACGTAAATATAAATTTAGTCTGATGATGTCCTAAATGTCGAAACGCGTCACACGAAAACCTTTTCCTCTTTGTCATACCCCTTTTCCCTAAAATAGGTTAGGCGCTTATTTTCATGTCAGTGTATGTGTACACACGTATATAAAAGTGTTTATTTGTTTAAACATAACTGGATTTAGTTTCTACGTCTGGTCAACGACCACCAACCCACCTCTCCTGCAAGGGACAGATATATTCTTTATATAAACAACTAGCATAACCACGCACGAGCGTGCACACACACACACACACACACACACACACACACACACACACACACATGCACACACGTGCACACAAATTCATATAAGCCAAGCGAGAACTTGTTTCAGAACTTTTTTTTTTCAAGCTCCTCGGCAAAAAAAAAAAAAAAGTTTTATAAAGAGAAAACACACCAGACTGTGTTTATATCCACTCATGAAAAGCTCCCTCGTAGAATCGTGACAGTCTGGCGTAATGAAAGGGTCAAGTTGAAGAGACGACATCGACTATCAGGTTGGGGTAGGCGGGGAAATATGGTGGAAAGTATAACTGACTCATCTGAAAAATAAACAAACTATTCTATCCGAAGAGATAGAGAAAGAGAGGAACAACTGTATTCATAATCATTAGTCACCTATAAATTGCTATTTTCAAAAACGAGTCATATTAGTAGCCGAAAGCAGCGTTTCTAAGCCGATGCGCCCGGGCGCTTTCTTACGCCCTGAAATGTAGCCTGGTGTACCCCAAGATAATAAAAGAGTAATTTAAGAACTATTTTTATATTTAAAAATCTATATTTTGAAAAAGCTAGACACACCAAGCGCATGGCGTCCATGTCTTAATGAAGTCTCTGTTACTCGATATTTTAAACGGGATACTTAATCCCTTAATCTTTAAGAATGAATGGATAGTCATTTTCCTTCTGCCTTCATCAGTTATTATCGGCCACTCTAAAAAAAAAAAAAAAAAAATTAAAGAAAGCAGATTCTTCCTAAATCCATTTAAATATAAAAAATCTTTACCGCTAAATATATATTTTTTTTTTATAAGCGTTTCACCCCGAGCAAGGCATGTCACTGCCACTACTGCGCAGGGGGCTACGTTGAGTGGAGAAAGGATGATTAAATATAGGAAATGTCAGAGGGTGGGTGATAGGCGGGTAAGGATACCGAGAATGAGGGTTGGGTAGATGAGAGTGTTTTGAGAATAATTTGGAGTTAGTGTGATTGGAGGTGTCTATTGACCCTATATTTAAACACCTGGAGATTGTAACTGTCGGGAAAGCAGAGTTGTGGAAGGGAGTTCCACAGGCGGGAAGCGCGAGAAAAGAAGCTGTTGGAGTAGAATTTACGCTATGCGATGCAATGTCTTAAAATGTAAAAGCTTATTTCAGGAGAATTCTTCATTATTTTCTTATTTTCAAATTTAATGACTAATTTTTCCTAATTAAAATTTCAAGCGCGATCCAGAGTTTTACTTATTCCATAAATACGCTGAGAAGTTAAAGAAGAAAGAGTAGTTGGAAAACTCCCATCTAAAGTAATATTTACTCTTGTCCCCACTTGAAAGGAATGTGACACAAGGTCATTTTTTAATGTGAGGAACCTGAGCGCGTACGCCCAGATACTGGTCAAAAGATTATCTATCCACCGCGGTGAATAGGTTCAAAACCGGTCTAAACTAATCTTAAACTGGTCTTATTTGGTCTTATTTTGGTCATTTTGGACCCTAGCCCGAAGGCCGGAGCCAAAGAACTCCCATCTAAAGCATTCAAGATTTCTGTAATGAATCTTTTTATTATGATCACAGGAGTATATCATTTTCAGTTCTCAAGGACACATGGCCCAGTGGATATAGGTGTGGGTTAATTCCAGTGACTTGACCCAAAAAGATGTGAGTTCAATACAGCTACTTCAAAAATAAAAGAGAGATAACTACATGGCAACCGGAAGTGATATCGCACATGGAATGAGATTGATATTTCCAAGTGATCGATAAAGGGCTCAATTCTAAAGCGTTGTAAACATGGCAATGAAAATGAGGACAACAGTCCGAAGAATGTAAATACTACCTCATATCAGAAATATAGACAAATACTAATATTTCTTTCATCTTATTTCACGGTCAGAAGTATTATGGGTTTCTGGTATGAAGATATTATGACTGATCTTAAAATTTCTTTCATCTGATTTCTCTTACTTTTATACCTGTTAAAAATAACAAAAACTAGTCTTGATTTCTTAAATGAACCGATGTCAACTATTTATTTTTGAGCTGTGTTTCTCGCATGTCTCTCTTGCCTTTAAACATCAAAATGAATTTTTCTAAATTTCTTAAAAATTTAAAATATTTCCAAATATACAATTTTTGTTGCATTCAAAACATATAGTTTACTACTAATTGAGAAGGGGAAGGTAAGGTGTCAAATATTTTTACCCAGTTAAGCTAGCAAAGTAGTTTCAGTGCTATACTTTTTGGAAATCTTCAAATGTGTATATAAAGAATAATTGTTAGTTTGGTCAATGAAAGAGTCAAAATATCTATTTATCCCTTTTAGTTCCGTGAGGTTCTCTTTAAGGTCTTACATGGTCGGCAACTTTTCTTATAGATTCTTTCGGCTGGATATACAAATCCTTGATTCAAAGTCGGAGTTGATAATGTCAGCAAATCCTTTTAAAAACTAACTACTCTTTTCCTAAAACCTATTTTTATAGGAGCAAACACCTAAATTGCATATTTCTTGAATCATCTATATTTTTTAGAATATACTGGAAAAATGTAATAGTATTTTTACCAACATTTTCTAAAATGAAAGATTTCCAAGATTATTTCATGCATTTGTGAACGAGTCCTGACAGTTATATCAAAATTCGACAATTATTTGATTTTTGCAAGAATTTCCAAATCAATGTATTTTTTACCGTGGAATGATTCTTTCGTTATTATTATTTTGCAAAATTATACAAGGCAAGGAAACAAAGATGAACTCGTCCGAATTGTCCTGAATTTTCTTTATTTTTTCATTGATGAAACTGCAATATAGGTAATTATTAAATATTTATAAATTTATTTGATGTACATGTTATTGTGCAGTATTAACAAAAGAACCATTCTATTTTCATTTGCAATTATTTACTTGGCAATAAATACTAAAAAAATGGTATGAAATACATTTTTTGAAACACTGGGCTATGGTAATAATTATGGCCGATAGTATATATATATATATATATATATATATATATATATTAATGCAGGTTTCATTGAATAATATAGACAAGTTTTGTCTATTAATTTTGTGTAGGATCCGTTCATACCGTCTGATATACTTGATGGTGATGTCGTTAAAAGACAACAAAAAATCACAGTATTTGTTGAATTTTTTATCGGGTCTAAGCTTTCGGCTCACATAAGCCATTATCAAAGAGTAAATATTAAAACACAGTAAACATAGAACATTTAAGCTATTAACAATAAAGATAATTGAATTGAAAATATAAGTCCATCCCTACCGTGGCGGATGGCCGAAGACAGTGACAAAATAGTGGTGTTGTGGTCCCTGGTCTGATTACAGACATTTGAGTACGTTGTTGGAAATATCGAAATTGATTGTATTCAAACCAGGTTTAAATTGTTTAATGTAGAGTGTTTCGAGGATTTTTAGTTTCTGCTTATTATTTTCTTGTTTGAGTATGTACGTGTTATCAATAAGCGTTTTTCTCAGAAGTGTACGTTGATAACCGTGTTGTTTTAAATGACGAAATATATTTGAATGTTCATTTAAGTGCAACGTCAGACGCTGTGAGAGCGAATTTGTGGTGTGGCCGATGTAGATATTATTGAGGTTGTTAGAGATACATTCTCTAAATGGACATATGAATTTATATACTACATTGGTTTTTTGCAAATCACTAACGTATTATACAATAATATCAAAGGCCAGCAGATCCCTAGGCCAGCAGATATTAATTTCATTGCTAAAAAATGGATAAAAAGACTAAGTTTGAAATAAAAAGAAATAATTCCGTATAAAAAAAAAATTCTTAATCTTCTATGAGCCATTTTTATTTAGAACATTTGTAATCATGGCTCTCCCCAATTTCCTGTCCTTTGTAGCTCTTAGGAAATTTTGTCTATTTGCTATCACTCCCGCCCTGTTCTTCCAACCATTTGTATAAGCTTGTTGGATAGGTTATGCAATGTATTCTGACCTCGCTTGCTTTCAATATTTCCATTGAGTATCATATTCTCTTAGCCCTCTTTCCTCATTATGCGCCCAAACTGGGGTCAAAACACTATGAAAGTGTAAAAATAGACTTTTATAGAAAAATATACTTTTTTGAATGAAAAATTACCAATACATTTTTTAAGGGAAAAAATTATTGTCATAATACATTTTTGAATACAAAATTAGAAGACATCTTCAAACTGCATCCGGCAGCAGGGCCTCTGACCGGGAGGTTGTGAGGAACATGAAACCAGCTCTTAATTGCTGTGGTTCTCAGGTCCACCCTGACCCAGGAAGGTAGCACCTGTTAGGGTACCAGCTATAGGCAAATAGTTAACCCCTAACTGGGGTCAAAACACCACGAAAGTATGAAAATACAGTTTTAGAGAAATATATACATAAAAATAGACTTTTATATAAAAATATACATTTTTGAAAGAAAAATATTATCAACAATATATTTTTGAAGAAAAAAAATATTCTCAGCAAAACATTTTTGAATACATAGAGCCGTGATTTAGTTGGATGTTGTCTCCAACCATTTCACATTGAAATACCGGTTCTCTTATCATCACCGAAGTTAATCAGTATCGAGTCTGGTCAGTACTTAGATGGATGATCGCATGGGAATACCAGGAGCTGTAAGCTTTGATATGCTAGTTGTGTAATAGATAATGACTTGTTAATCGGAAAGCCGAGTTCCAATTCTTGTTGGGTTCATTATATTCACTTACATTTAATACTTCAAATGTTATTATTGTGGATACTTTGTATTTGATATTAATTCCCTCTATATATTTATTAAACAATGTGCATTACGTCTATCAGCCTAAGCTTTTAAGATATCTTAGTAAAAAAAAAAAAAAATGTTTTCCTGCAAAGGGGAATCCAGATTTGGTCTCTGCTAGAAAACGCATTTTCATTGATGATATTTCTCCAATGTGCAGGTTGATAGACATAATACACTGTTTAATGGATAAAAGAATTTAAAAAATGGAGTGCCTATTTCAAATACAAAGTATTCACTATGATAATATTAGAAATAAAAAATAGTATACTATATAGAACTATACTATTTATATACATATTATTTGGTCAAGCTAGCTTGGACGTTCATGAGTCTATAACCGTCTTGTATCGAGGTCGGAAGATCATTAGGATGGTATTCTGTGTCATAATATAGCTTGGTCAATGTAGGTGGTCGCTGGGGGATTGTAACGAGGATGAATTTATCTATAAAAAATATTAATAAAGTCTACAAAAGGTTGAAATTTATAGTAAGGGATTCTACTGAGTCCTACTTGTTAATACAAAAGGTTTTCATTCAGTTGTAAGAAAGAGAAATTAGAAATAGAACGTTTGGAAGATTCTAGATCATTCCAGTATATTCTAGAAAAATCTAGATGATTCAAGAAATATGCAAATTAGGTGTTAGCCCCTATAAAAATAAGTTTCGGGAAAAGATAGTTGTTAAAAGAATTTGCTGACATTATCAACTCCGACTTTGATTCAAGGATTTGTATATCCAGCCGAAAGAATCTATAAGAAAAGTTGCCGACCATCTAAGACCTGAAAGAGAACCTCATGGAATTAAAAGGGATAGATATTTTGACTCTTTCATTAACGAAACTAATGATTATTCTTTATATACACATTTGAATATTTCCAAAAAGTATAGCACTTCAACTACTCTCGATCACCGAAGTTAAGCAACGTTGTGCCTGGTCAGTACTTAGATGAGTGACCGCTTGGGAATACCAGGTGCTGTAAGCGTTTAGTGACGAATGTGCGTTGTGGTGCAGTGGATATCGGCTCGGAAAGAGAAATCGGTGAGCCGAGTTCGAATTCCAGTTGAATACCCTGCATTCACTTAAGCACTGGTACCCTTTGGAAAGGTATTAATCCGTCCCTTCCCTCCAGTTATGGGTTAAATAACAGGGTAGGACTTGGGGACCCTGCCCTTAAAAACAAATCCCAATGAATCTTGATAATCGAAAAAAGAAAAAAAAGTATTGCTAGACACAAAACTTACATAAAAACAACAATAAATTGTTGAAAGAAAAAGGTATTACCAGCAATAAATAAATAAAATTTAGTTGGCAATAAATGACCCGCCGAGGTTGATATGCCATAAAAACAAAACAACCAACCAACAACCATAGATCTGTGATTTAGTTGGTTGTTGTTGCTAAGAGATGTTAAGTATAACTCTCAGTGAAGTGAAGGTTGCATTAAGCTTAGACTACAGGGTTTTAGTTAATGTCCAGCCGGTTGTGCCATACATTAAAACTACATCGACAGTGACCAGAAAGAATATTTAGTTGAGGTTGCGTGATAGATCAGATTTCCAGATTACAACTATTTTTTTTATTCAAGACATTTTTTAGTAGAATTTATCTCACTTCCTAGGTATATAAAATGTTAGACGGACATTCTCGGATACGAGCGGCCAGCCATTATTTTATTAATGTCATTTAGTGGTCATGAAATTAATCTTTGGATCAAGTAGCGAAACAATATTTACATTGGTCTATCAGGAAAGAAAAAGAACTGGTATCACAGAGACAAAATGGCAATAATCAACAGATATCCCATATTAGTAAAATAATTGACATCTGATGACGGTTACGGGTATCTGGTCGAAACTTTGTATCGATGATGTCATTTATTTATTTTATTCGGTCGAGCTAGCTTATATATGAATGATTCTATCACAGAAACCATCACTGTCCTGTATCAAGGTCGGAAATTCATTAGAGTGACATGCTGTCTGATAACATAGCTGGTCAATATAGGTGGTTGCTGGAAGAACAACTCGTGTAGCTCCATAGCTAGGTGTCCAGAACGGTAGTTCACTTCCAAGTGTCCCGCAAATGGGTATTCTACGTTCACCTAAGATAGTAAAAATACCATACCACGAATTGACCCAAGCCTCATATGTGCAATTGGGTAGACGAAAATATTTGAGAGGTGTCAATAGTTGTGCTAGCAGGGAGTCACAAGTCATCGTGATGTGGGGAAACTAAGGTCCGCTTTGCACATATAAGCTCTCTGGGTGTCGCACAAACACAAATGTGTCTGAACAGGTAACTGCAACAGGGATTGTATAGCTTCTCTTGTAGACAGACGTTCTCGGATACGATAGGTCATCTAGTGGTCGTGAAATCAATCTTTGGATCAGGTAGTGAAACAATATATTGGTCCATCAGGAACGAAAAAGAACTGGTATCACAGAGACAAAATGGCAATAATCAACAGATATCCCATATTAGTAAAATAATTGACATCTGATGACGACTAGGGGTATCTGGTCGAAACATTGTATCGATGATGTCATTTATTTATTTATTTTATTTAGGATGGGAGGTCATTTGGATGGCATTCTGTGTCATAACATAGCTGGTCAATGTTGGTGACTGCTGGTGACTACTCCGTTTGGTGCCATTGCAGATCAATCACGAGTTCGTGCGCTCGCTAGCAGTGCCCTACAAACATTCGCGTATGATTGTGGAAATATCAGGAATATGTCCATAGAGCTGCGATTTGGTTGGATGGTGTCTCTAAGAAACGATAGTCATAGCTCTCATTGTTATATATCGCCGTACGACGACAAAACAACAAACACGCATATATAAAAATATAAGGTTATATTTTTATTAATGACGACGAACCGTGTGGAATAGAGAACAGGAGAGTGAGAGCGCACATAGAATGGGCCGACGGGAGTGTAGTCTTGCCTGTGGTGTTTCTCTGCTTCCACTGGCCGTTCTCTGCTGGCGAATCCGTGTGTCGAGGTCTTTATATAGTCTTCTAGAACCGGGACTTTCCTTCCGGTTTTGCCTCGCCCACGCAACGCCCACGTAATTCTAAGAGACACCTGATCTGTTTGCCTGTAGCCATTTCCGCCGCTGTCGGAAATAAGGTCAAATGACATCCGCTCCAGCCTCGACAGGATGTATTTCACAAACACCTATCTTGTCGCTTCGCCGCCCCCTTCACCGACGGGAAACACCATCGCTTGCATCACTTCCTCGGGTGGGGCCAGATTGTTATATTACATCATCATCCGATTGTAGTTTTGATCAAACTTAAACTCTAGGGCAGGGGTCTCGGCAACCTTTTGTGGAGTGAGGGCCAAAAAGCTGTGTAGAATCATGGAGGAGGGCCATGATGCTATGGCCCCAGTGTCATGGAAAAGAACCATGTTATTAAATATGTGAATAAAATTTCTGTGTTTGAAGAAAGCAAGAATTCAATATAATTTAATATCTAACGGAAATTTTGTTAAAAAAAATTACATCTTAAAAATAAATGTTTCATTAATAAGTACTAAAAAAGAAATTCTATTAAAATCGGTTGAAAACACTAATTTATATTCATTTAAACAGTGCCCGCTCACGAAAGCAATTTCTCAGCAAAAGTGAAAGTGAGGCCGTAAGCTAATTTTGGCGATACCTACAAATAAAAAATATAAGTAAAACACATTCTCCAGGTAAAAAGAAATAATTTTTTTTCGACGTAATATATTCGGACAATCAACTGTCACTTTGGTTTGGTTTACCTATATTTATATCGTCTCCAGAGTAAGGTAGCGGGACGGACAAGATTCACTCGACATGTGGCCCGCGGGCCGGGGGTTGCCGACCGCTGCTCTAGGGTGTTAGTTAATGTCCAGGTAGTGGCACCATACATCTTCAGTTGCTCTAAAGAATCCCCGCTTGAGTTTGTCTGCTAGTTCAGATTTCCAGATTACGTCTATTTTATTCAATGTGGCACAGGCTTCATTTTTGCAAATTTTTACATCCTTTTCAGAAAAATGTGCGTTGTGGTACAGTGGATATCGGCTCGGAACGAGAAACCGGGGAGCCGAGTTCGAATTCCAGTAGAATCCATTGTATTCACTTACGCGCAAATACCCTTGGGAAAGGTATTAATCCATCTTTTCCTTACAGTTATGGGTTAAATAGCAGGACAGACTGGGTTCTATAGCCTTGGTCGGCAACCGGTCTACCGCAGAAAGCAATGGCAACCTACTGTGGGATAATCTTCTGCCCACTGTATCTCTCTTTCTTGGTATGGAAAAGATCCAATAGATTTTATTGATTCACCTGAGGAAGGTTGGATTGAGCCTTGCCTATGAAGTCAGTTTTAAAGGCATTGACATTAGGCCCGGTATCATTGACAGCATTTTCTAGATAATGTAGGTGAACTGTGGAATTGGTAATTGTATATGCTGTAATAGCTAGGTCATCGTCATGGTCAATATCTGTCGACCTTTCGCAGGATATTGACTTGCGAGCGTTGGTGATAAAGTAAAATTTAGATTATAATGTTTGTTCAAGAAAGTTTTCAGTACGTAATTAAGGTTAATAAAAAAAAAAAAATGTAAAAAGTGTCACCCTGGAGGACTCCTGATTTGACGTCGGAAAAGTTAGAGTCTCCGTCTGGGGATCTAACCAAAGATTCGATCCATTCCTAGCATCCTTCTGTAGGACTGATATCACTTAAAAGATCAGTACTCTTTTCTTTTCGTTTATATTTCTAAGATGAGGTATTATTTACACTGTTTACATTATTCGAACCACTGTTCTAATCTTCGTTGCCATTTTTACGACGTTTCGGCCGTTGTACGCTCCGGTTTCTTCAGATGCTAGGAATTTCGAACTGAATTCTTTATTACGATCACTGGAGTATATCAGTTTCAGTTCTCAAGAACACATGTCCTAGTGGATATCGGCGTTGGTTAGTTCCAGTGATTTGACCAAAAGAGTTGTGAATTCAATACCAGGCTACAGCAGTGGTGAACAAATAACTTAGATTCGAGTTAAAGGGAGATAGCTCATGACTACCAGAAGCGGCTTCGCACAAGAAATGAGTGATCGTAATAAAAGGTTCGGTTCGAAATTCCTAGCACCTGAAGAAGGCCGGAGCGTACAACAACCGAAATGTCGTAAAAATGACAACAAAAATGAGGACAATAGTCCGAATAATGTAAATAGTCTTTTTTTTTTTTTTCTAACGAAATTTTCCTGTTTCTTAATATTTTACTTTTTTACTTTACTTCTTAATATTTTACTTTACTTTTTTTTATTTTAATTTTTGGAAAGCTACTTTCGCTATTCGGATTTCGGTGTCATCTTTTTTTTAAAGCGCTTACCAGGTATTGGATGTGCGTTGTGGTGCATTGGATATCGGCTCGGAACGAGAAATCGGGGAGCCGTTTTCGAATTCCAGTTGAATTCATTGCATTCACTTACGCGCAAATACATTTGGGAAAGGTATTAATCCGTCTATTCCTTCCAGTTATGGGTTAAATAACAGGACAGATTGGGTTCTATAGCCTTGGCTGACAACCAGTCTACCGCAGAAAGCAATGGCAACCTACTGCGGGATAATCTTCTGCCCAGTCAGTCATGTCTCTTTTGAGATATGATCGCCCAAGCGTGTATCACGTATGGCACTAAACTGACTGACTGAATAGTTGGAATCATGATTAAGGCTTCTACTGGTCATAAAGTGGGGGGATCGGTTTTCTATTGTTATGAAGTAATAAACTGATCCCCCATTAATTGCTACGTAATAATATAATACATCGCTTCTCCTTACAGCTATGATTTATAAAACAGGACAGATTTGGTTCTATAGCCTTGGTCGGCAACCAGTCTACCGCAGAAAGCAATGGCAACCTACTGCGAGATAATCTTCTGCCCAGTCAGTCATGTCTCTTTCGAGACATGAGCGCCCAAGCGTGTATCACGTATGGCACTCAACTGACTGACCAGGTATCTACATTGTTGTAATTGCTTGATTCTAGTGTTTCTAATTTCAAATTTGAGTGTTGGGCCGTTTTTGGGGTGGGTGGGGGTGGGGGGTGACAACTCTTCATGCTCTTTATGCAGTTGATGTTAGTTCTTCTTATTAGTTGCTCTAAATTTACTAATGCTACTAGTAATAACTACTATGCACAAACGCACTCAAATATATTTCTCTGCGTTTGTATGTCTTTGTATATGTGTTTGTATGTATGCGTACGTTTTTTTATGTGTATAGAAATACACCTAAGTAAGTGAAGCTGTATAAGTGTATCTGTGTGGGTGTGTGCGTGTGCGTGCGTATTTGCGTAATGTATTTCCGAGATGTAGATAAGAAAACCCCAATTCCAAAAGTAGACATACAAACAGTGACGCGTAAATAATACCTACCCTTCACCCATTTCGTTATAACCCCACCCGTTAAGTTTCGTTATAACCCCACCCTTTATCACCCCTCCGCCAAATTCTGTCCCCTTTTTCCAATCTTATCCCAGTTCCATTTTCGGCCATTTTGCATACCGTTCCTTTCTGAAGACGTTTTCTTTCCTTTGATTGTTGACTTTTTCTTCAGGACCACTCCCCATGCCCTCGCAAACTCTTACCATCATTTCTATCACCCTCTCTTTCTTTCTCTCTCTCTCTCTCTCTCTCTCTCTCTCATATTTCTCTTTCCTTTCTCTCTCTCTCTACCTTTATTCCTCCAGACATTCTCTCCGTTTCTCTATCTCTCTAGCCAACTCTCTCTCTACCTCCCTTATCTCACCCTCTCTATTCTTTTCTCTCACTATACTTTTTCACCGTCTTTGTCTGTCTTTTTACTTTCTCTCTTCATCTTTCTCTCTGCCTTTCTCTCCTCCACTCTTTTTCGATCCCTCTCTTTCTCTTTCTCACTCTCTCTCTCTCTCCCACATATTTTTCTTTTCTTCCTTCTCTCTACCGTTATTCCTCCAACCAGTCTCTCCAGTTCTCGCTCTCTGACCATTACTCTGGTCTTCTATTTTTTTTTTAATCATATCACCCCAAGCAAGGCGAAAACGCCACTGATGCGCAGGGGGCTACGTAAGAGTGAAAAGATTGGAAAAGAGAAAAACCGGAAACCACGTTCTAAACAGGAAACAAGGGATGAGCCTCTTCACCTGTTCAATAAACGTGGGTGGAATGTGAAACGGGCGATAGTTTAGTCTATCTACTCCAATTGAAAAAAATTAAATTAAATTAAAAAAAAAGAGTGAAAAGATTGGAAATGAGAAAAACCGGAAACCACATCCTAAACAGGAAATTAGGGATGAGCCTCTTCACCTGTTCAATAGACGTGGGTGGAGTGTGAACCGGGCGATAGTTTAGTCTATCTACTCCAATTGAAAAAAATAAAATAAAATAAAAAAAAGAGTGAAAAGATTGGAAAAGAGAAAAACCGGAAACCACGTTCTAAACAGGAAACAAGGGATGAGCCTCTTCACCTGTTCAATAAACGTGGGTGGAATGTGAAACGGGCGATAGTTTAGTCTATCTACTCCAATTGAAAAAAATAAAATAAAATTAAAAAAAAAGAGTGAAAAGATTGGAAAAGAGAAAAACCGGAAACCACATCCTAAACAGGAAATTAGGGATGAGCCTCTTCACCTGTTCAATAGACGTGGGTGGAGTGTGAACCGGGCGATAGTTTAGTCTATCTACTCCAATTGAAAAAAATAAAATAAAACAAAAAAATGAGTGAAAAGATTGGAAAAGAGAAAAACCGGAAACCACATTCTAAACAGGAAACAAGGGATGAGCCTCTTCACCTGTTCAATCTCTCTCTCTCTCCCTCTATCTATCTATCTACCTATCTATCTATCTATCTATCTATCTATCTATCTATCTATCTATCTATCTATCTATGTATCTTTTCTTGCATTCTCTATTCCACTCTCTCACTCCACTTTCTCACCTTCTATGTTTGTTTGTTCTTTATTTTCTCTCTTTATCTTTTATTTCTGTCTTTCTCTCCGCCGTTATTTTTCTATCTCTGCTCGCTCTCACTCTCTTTCTTTATCCTTCTCTACATCTCAGGCTTACGGCCATATCACGTTGAAGCACTAGTTTATCTACGATCACTGAAGTTAAATAGCGTCCAGCCTGCTCAATACCTAGGTGAGTGGTCGCTTGGGAATACCAGGTGCTGTAAGTTTAGATGTGCTGGGTAAATAGTGAATAGAAGCACGGAATTGAAAATCGGAAAACCGATACCAGTCCGTTTCGTTATATTCACTTTTCAGAAACGTATGGACCCTTGTCTTCTTTCCACCAATTTTGATTAATTCGTAGAACTTGTTTTATTAAACCATTATTATAAAAAAAAAATATTGCAATCTAAAAATATTTTTGGATTTAAATAACCTGTAAAGTTATGATGAACCGTAGTCCCTTGTTTCCTGTTTAGGATGTGGTTTCCGGTTTTTCTCTTTTCCAATCTTTTCACTCTTACGTAGCCCCCTGCACATCAGTGGCGTTTTCGCCCTGCTTGGAGTGATAGAATTAAAAAAAAAAAAGAAAAGAAAACGAATCATTCAAAACATTTATCCGTAGCAATGTTATCTCCTTTCAAAACAGATAAATAACTCGTTTCTTAAATAGATAATAATAAGTGATGAAAAATGAGTTGCATACAACAATGTTTAACACAAAAGGCAGTAAATTAAATCTTCAATCTTAATGACAAACTAACAGTTCCTTAAATGTATCATAACAGGGGATGAAAAATGAGTTGCATACAACAACCAAAAAAATTATTAGCTTTAAATAATCCGCAAAAGGTTAATAAACCGTAAAAAATCCACTCAATCAAAAATTCTCCATCTTTCTATCTTTTTATCGTTAAAGCTTTCTATCTATTTCCTCTGCCTGCACTCTCTGCCTCTTTTACTCACTTTCTCATGTTCTCTCTCTTTTTCGCTATTTCTCTCACTCTCTCTCTCTTTCTTTTTTCTCTCTTTTCTTCTCTCTTACGTACCTTCCATTTCATGTCCATTTGAAATGTGCTGTTCTAAAAATTAACAAACAAAATTTTGTCTTCCATACTGACAACAGTTAGTTCTTGGTCATGACCACGCAGTTGATATTCAGTTAATTGCCGTACGTGATACACACTTGGATAATAATGTCTCTTTCGAGACACGACTGACTAAGTGGAAGATTTTCCCGCAGTAGTTTGCCATTACTTTCTGCAGTAGACCGGTTGCCAACCAAGGCTATAAAAACCTATCTGTCTAGCTATTAAATCCATAGCTGGAGGGAGAACAGATGGATTAATACTTTTCCGGACTGTGTAAGTGAATGAAACGAATTCGACAGGAATTCGAACACGGCAATCCGATTTCTTATTCGGAGTCGAAATCCATTAGATCCGACGTGTTTTCGCGCAGGATGCAAATCTGCGTCCAGAAACCGTCGTAAGATTAGACGTGCTTTCCGGCAGGATGCAAATCTGCATCCAGAAACCGTCGTTAGATCCGACGTGCTTTCCGGCAGGATGCAAATCTGCGTCCAGAGACCGTCGTAAGATTGGACGTGCTTTACGGCAGAATGCGAATCTGCGTCCAGAAACCCTCGTAAGATTGGATGTGCTTTCCTGCAGAATGAAAATCTGCTTCCAGAAATCTTCATTAGGTCCGAGGTGCTTTCCGGCAGAATGCAAATCTGCGTCCAGAAACCGTCGTAAGATTGGACGTGCTTTCGAGCAGAATGCAAATCTGCGTCCAGAAACCGTTGTTAGATCTGACGTGCTTTCCGGCAGGATGCAGATCTGCATCCAGAAACCGTCGAAAGATTGGACGTGCTTTCCGGCAGAATGCGAATCTGCGTCAAGAAATCTTCTTTAGGTCCGACATGATTTCCGGCAGGATGCAAATCAGCGTCCAGAAACCGTCTGTAGATCCGACGTGCTTTCCGGCAGAATGCAAATCTGCGTCCAGAAACCGTTGTTAGATTCGACGTGCTTTCAGACAGGATGCAAATCTATGTCTAGAAACTGTCTTTAGATTGGACTTGCTTTCCGGCAGAATGCGAATCTGCGTCCAGAAACCGTCGATAGATCCGACGTGCTTTAGTCCAACTCGCCTATGAAGTACGCAGTCGATCATGCAAACTAATTAGTATTGATTAATAATTAAACGCTGCGCCTACGCAAATATTAGTATCTACTAAAAATACGCAGGTACACACTGATTTATAAATATTTATCAATTGTTAATAGAATAGTTCTTAATGTAATGTAACAGTGCTCTTAAGTATATATTAATAAATATACATATTACTCTACGTCTAAAGCACGACTCAGAGTTTCATGCATTCCGCAATCATCAGGTGCATATTATGAACTGACCGTTTCTAGAGTTGAATGTTGTTGTTTGATACTAGCGTTGTTTAAGTTGGTTATAAATTATAAATCTGCAATGTCAATTTTTTTAACTTATTAAATGTATAATTTAATTTGGTTTATACCGAAACCTCAAAATGAAAAAAAAATCGTAGGCGTTTAAAAAACTTAATATTAAATATTTTTGGAGATCATATTTAACGTGTGTTACGGATGGGGTAACTTTCGTTTATGCACCTGATGATTGCGTTGTGCACGAAACTCTGAGTCTTACTTTAAACGTAGGATAATATATATATATATATCATGTATAAATGAGTTATTACGTGACCTAGGTTTCTACCATATGGTGTCTTCAGGCGATTTGCAATAACTGATTTTGCCAGAGTTTTTTTTTACCGTTTTTTTTAAGAACGCTCACGTAACGAGAATTTTTTGGAACTCTCACGTGACGGAGAATTTTGAACGCGCAATTTTTAAAGTTAGAATATATTATAACGTTTTCATCTATGATTGTATGAACATACCATAAAATACCTGTTAGGTTCATAGATGAAAACGTTATAGTTTCTCCTTATTTAGAAAATTGTACGTTCAAAATTCCCCGTCGTGTGAGCTTTCAAAAGCCTCCCCGTTACGTGATCTTTGGTAATAAAAAAAAAAAAAAAATTATGAACCGCTCAAACCGACTGAAACCATCACGGGAAATCGCTATCGACAACAATTGATGCGTTTGAAACAAGCATTGAAGAAAATACTGCCGCTATAGGAGGTACAACACGACAAAGTGATTTTGCAACATGACAACCTTAGGACATATTGCAAAACGGGTGAAAACCTATTTGGAAACGCTTAAATGAAAAGTCCTCTCCAACACGCAGTATTCACCAGACATTGCCCCGTCCAATTATCACTTTTTCCGACCAAGAGCGAATGCCTGAGTAGCACTTATGAAGATGCAAAAAAAAAATTGGTAGACTCGTGATTAACCTCAAAAAACGTGTCCTTTTTCCGACGTTAACTTCAAATGCTGCCAGAAAGATGGGGAAAGTAGTGGCTAGCGATGGACAATACTTTCAGTGACGTGTTTCTTACTAATTTTTTCATGACAAATGAGCGAGAACATATTCAAGGTCATACTACAATAAAAATCATTGGTCGTTTTTTATTTGTTTGTTTTTTAAGCAGAGGTTACAAATGAAAAGATTTGATATTGGCATCTTTATCTATTTCATGAAACAGCAGTTGAACATTTCTGTCTTCCCTTGTTTGTTTGTTTCATTCATTCATTCATTCATTCATTCTTTCTTTATTTCTTTCTCTTTCTTTCTTTCACTGAAACCGAGTAGCGTCTCTGATATATACATATATATATATATATATATATATACAGAGAGAGAGAGAGAGAGAGAGAGAGAGAGAGAGAGAGAAAGAGAGAGGTGGGGTTCGTAATAGCTAATCCAACTCTTTTCAAATAATCTGCCCTGTCCTCAGATTGACACAAAAGCGCGCTGAAATGTTCTTATTAGAGCCTCTGGTGCGAAGAGCAAGCAAAACAACGTGACGTTTCCAAACTTCTTAAGGAATGAATATCGTCATGGTCATCTTTATCTCACAGAAGGTGCCCAATTGACTCTACTATACTGTGCAGATGACAAAGTAAAAAAAATATAATTTGGCGACAATTTACCCACCGTATACTGTGTGTGTGTTTGTGTGTGTGTGTGTGTGTGTGTGTGTGTGTTTGCGTGCGTGTGTTTGCGTGTGTGTGTGTTTGTGTGTATGTTTGTGTTTGTGTTTGTGGGTGTGTTTGTGTGCGTGTGTTTATGTGCATGTGTTTGTGTGCTTTTGCGTGTGTGTGTTTGCGTGTGTATGTTTGTGTGTATGTTTGTGTTTGTGTGCGTGTGTTTGTGTGTGTGTTTGTGTGTATGTTTGTGTTTGTGCGTGTGTGTTTTAGTGTGTGTGTTTTTTGTGTGCGTGTGTGTGTTTTTGCGTGTGTGTGTTTGTGTGTATGTTTGTGTTTGTATTTGTGGGTGTGTGTTTGTGTGCGTGTGTTTACGTGCATCTGTTTGTGTGCTTTTGCGTGTGTGTGTGTGTTTGCGTGTGTATGTTTGTGTGTATGTTTGTGTTTGTGTGTGTGTTTGTGTGTGTGTGTTTGTGTGTATGTTTGTGTTTGTGCGTGTGTGTTTTAGTGTGTATTTTTTTGCGTGCGTGTGTGTGTTTTTGCGTGCGTTTGTGTGTGTGTGTGTGTGTGTGTGTGCGCGCAACGGTATATACACGTTTCGTTTTTAGGATTTCATCGGACTAAATTTGCGCATAAACGAGGGATGCCGAGAATTTTTAAATTCGTACGCATTTTAGCTGCACAACATAACAAATTTTGTTTAATTTAGATTAATATATGTTTTTATTTGTTCTTTATGTTATTTCCATATTTGATCTGCATGTGATCTTTAACTCATATGGATGGATGCTGTCGATCGCAGGTAATGTGAACCTGTTATATAACCACTTTGACGGATATACACATTTTCGACGAACATAATGCTGATTCGAAATCTCAGGGAATATACCTTGGCTGGCCACTGGCCACTGGCGGTCCTCCCGGTCTTACCTGGCCCCTGTCTGAGCTGTTCCCAACCCGACTGCTCTCTGTTCTCTACAACTGCTAACTCAACTCTCCATTCTGTGACAACTGACATCACTTAAATTTTTACCTCACTGACACCTGGAGCTTCCAGTAAACCCTGCCCTACCTTGTGCGCTGACCCTTTTTGACTCTGTTTCGTCAAAATAAATTTCTAGCTCGACACCTACGTTTCCGTACTCAGTGACATTTTCCTGCGTTGTCCAGTGCAAAATACACTTTTTGGCAAAATTCCACACCAATCAAGATATTATACAACGAACCATCTGAAAACTCATCATAACAATCAGAAGTAAGCCAACTATGCAGACCTGACTCGTCGTCCTGCTAACAATACCTGTGTTATTTGCAGTACATCATCTGGAATGATAAGGCACAAAATGGCACACAGAAAAGTTGTAGGGCATGCAGATCCAATCTGTCATATAAGCATGATAACGATGAAATCAAATGGCGGTTTCAAGAGTCATCTTAGAAAGGATGGATACGTGGAACTAGAACACTTTACCCTGGTTAACGAAATATAGGTTCAATTCGAAATTCCAGTCACCTGAAAATAGTCGGAGCGTATAACAGCCGAAATGACATGAATATGGCATCAAAGATGAGGACAACAGTCCGAACTGTGTAAATAGTGTAAATAATTACAATACCTCATCTCATAAATATAGACAGATCCTGAAGGAGATCGGACAGTACAACGGCCGAGACGTAGTCAATATGGAAATATAGATGAGGACAACAGTCCGAACTGTGTAAATAATTACAATACCTCATCTCATAAATATAAACAAATACAGATTTATTACTTTTCTGTTGTGTACCATTTATAGAAGTGTTCGTCATACACTGCTTGACGTAAGGTAATGGTCAGCAATCTTGTCTTGAAACAACTGCTTTAGTGTCCTTTCTTTCATCATTCGGTTAGTTTTAGACCCATTGGAGTGACAGGGTGTAATCAATTTCTTTTCTTTTTTTTTTCAGATTAGGTCATTTGTAGATGTGTATAGTAATATGAATCTATTTTCGGAGTGTATGGTGAAATTTGTTTGACTATGAAAAATATTGAGTCATCCGTGAGTGCATCAAATTTTTATCCCGCCCAGACACTATTGCCTTGACTGATGTTTGCTTGTCCTACGGCCATTGCACATTAATTTGCACAAGGTTGTAGTGTAGAACCATTTTCAAATAATTATTTTTAACTAATGTTAACCCAGAACAATGCTTAATAGCCATTCAATGTACAGGTTGACTCTGGGGACTTATATTAGCATATCATAAGGACAAGCGTTAGGGGTATAGAGCTAAAGTAGACTTTTTAGAAGGAACCGGAAAACAAGTCCTAAGCAGGAAGCAAGCTATACACCTCTATTCCTGTTTAAAAAAAAAAAAACCCGGGGAGGTGAGTGATTAGTGAGATTCCCCATACATTTGGCCTTGTGCCACATATAACCTATGCAAAGAAAATCACCATATACACTGATCTTGTGTTTCTGTTTACATCACGTGACAAGAGTATAAAAGAGTTTTTTTTTTCCACCTCTTTCTCCCGAGAGGGGGGGACGTCGATTTCGTGTGTATCAGACTGTTATCAGCCAGACAAGGTTAATTTTCGGGATGCTTCTCACCCTCCCCAACCCAATGTAACATATTCTTCAGTTTCTTTCTTTCCTGGTTGCAACATTTAGCTAGGCTCGGTTACTTTCAGACTTGTAAATCTAGCCTCACCACTCTAAACATCGAACCCCAACGCAGCCAAACCCCCACACTATTTTTAACTAACCCCACCCTCACATATCCTGGAGACCTCGACCTAATTTTCAGCGCCAGTTATGATTGTTGTTTTGTGTTGTATACAGTCCGCCTGTTGAGGTGCACGTGTTCTTAAAAAAAAAAAAAAAAGCAAAGGAAAATAAAGGTCAACATTTAACGACACGCGTTCTAATACACTCCCTGTAAACCCTGATTTTATTTGGGATCACCTGATACTTCCAGACCGACCCCAAATAGCCAACCCAAAACGCTTTCTTTGGTGACGCCCACCTTCATTTTTTTTTTTTTTGTTTCTGTTCCGCCTCTTACTCAAACTGGAACAATTTTTATTTTATTTTTTTGCATTTTTATCATCCCCTACCCAGCCAACCATTTGTATCCCGGGAACAACCCCCCGCCAGCGAATTTTTTTTTTAAGCCTCATCATTATTATTATTTTGCTTAAAAAGAAAATAAATGAACTTTATTGCTGGATTTCTTTTTATTTTTACCAGACATTTCAACTCTATGAGACCCACTTCCCACCCCAATAAGCACCCACCCAGAGACGAAGATAGGGAAACAAAAAGCCTTTGGATGCACACACACAGAAAAAAAAAGTTGACGAACCTGAAGCAGACTACCACCACGTTTAATTTCGTTGTTTTTCATATTATTTTTTTAAATTCTTTCAGCGCAGTCCTACCAATTGTTACTTAATCTTTCCGATTATCAAAAAAAAATGTTTTAAATTACAATATTAAAACAAATTTGGGGGTTGGGGGTCAATTTCTCATTCAACGTTAAAGTAAATCGATCCTTTATTTTCAATTCACTCTCGTTGGGGTCGCTTTGTTTATGTTAATTTCGTTATTTTTCATTTTCTCTTACTTTTTTCTGCGCAGTTCTATCGATTTTTACTAAAACTTGCCGATTATCAAAAAAAAATTTTGAAAAATTCGAATATTTAAACAAATTTGTTGGGTGGGGTCAGTTTCTCATACAACGTTAAAGTAAATCGATCCTCCATTTTCAAACCACTATAAGGTTGTATGAGAAACTGGTCCCCACTAAAATTGTTTAAATATTGAAATTTTTGCTAATTTTTTTTTTTTTGTCATTCGGAAAGTTTAAGGCGTAAAAGATAATATTGTACTGAAAGAAGTACAAAAAAATTGACAATGAACAAATTTAGAGGTGGCGGTAATGTCGTACCGGCAACTAGTTTCAAAATGGAGGCTCGATTTACTATAACGTTGTAAGAGAAACAGATCCCCGCGAGAAAATGTTTAAATATTGAAATTTTTCAAATTTTTTTTTTTTTTTTTTTTGTTAATTGTAAAGCTAAGGGTGGTAATCGATAGGATTGCACTGAAAAAAAATATAAGATAATATTTTTCCAAATGAAATCTGTGAGACATTTTGGCTTTACTCTGGAAGCGTTAATTAAACGAATGTTTACACTGACCGGGAAGATAAAAGCCAAGAGTTCAATAATGTCATTGTAGGTAATTCTAACTAACTTGTGAATCTTCAATGGCAATGGGTTGTAAAAGGAATCAGATTTCCTTTTTATCTGATATTTTTAATCGACCGCAGACGAATAAAGCAATAAACTTTCTTAGCCCAATTAAGCTTTTAATCGACTGGGTCGATCGGACGAATGAAATCTCAAAGACTATATATATATATATATATTAAAAACTGATTAAATACGACATATTTTAAATTTATGCTTATTCGTTACTTGTAATGGATACTCATATTTGAGTAGAAATTCTTCTTCTTTTTTTTAATATAAAACACTTTATTGATATTTACCGGCTGGAATATTCAAGAAATGTTGTTTGAGCAATATGCGCCCTCTGGCAGAATTTTAACCTGCGTCTCCTTCATAACCTTCATAATATCTGACGTGCCTTGATTACGCGGCCACGTAAGATACCCTGATTGAATAAAACTCCGAATAGTGCTTCTGAACACATTTTTTTTTCTAATTCTGGAAATTTACATATTAGCTCTCTTTCGTATCCTAACATAAACCATTTTCTTTTTTTTTCTTTTTTTGAAATGGATTAAATCCTACTTATGTTTAATTTATTTGTTTAAACTTTATTTTAAATGGATACTCACAATTGAGTAGAAGTTCTGTTTTTACTATAAAACAGATTATTTACATCTACTGGCTGGGTTATTTAAGAAATCTTGTTAGGGCAATATGGCAGAATTCTAACCTGGGTCCCCTAGGAGTCAGTCAGTTAAGTGTCATACGTAATACACGCTTTGGGCGATCATGTCTCAAAAGAGACTTAACTGATTGGGCAGAAGATTATCCTGCAGTAGGTTGCCATTGCTTTCTGCGGTAGACTGGTTACCAACCAAGGCTATAGAACCCAATCTGTCCATAACTGGAGGGAAGAGACGGATTAATACATTTCTCAAGTGTATTTGTTTGTAAGTGAATGTAGAATTCGAACTCGGCTTCTCAATTTATTCTTTCGATTCGATCACACGGCCCCGTAAGACCTCGTGATCTAATAAAGCACGAATACTGCTTTTGAACGCATATTTTTCCAATTCTCGAAATATGCATATCTACTCTGTTTCTTATCCTAACGTAAACCAATGCGTTTTTTTAGGAAATAGATTAAATCCTCCTTATTTTTACTTTATTTGTTTAAACCCTATTTTTAATGGATACTCATACATTTTACTGTAAAGCAATATATTTGTTTATTTACATTTACTGGCCTAAATATTTGAGAAATTATCTGATAAATTTCTTTAAAGATCACGAGGTAAATATTACCAAGTACCACAATGCTAAAGTGATCAACTTTCTCCATGTGAACTTGTACTCAAATAATGCTCAGTGCAAACCATATACCAAAAATATTCTCAGTCATTTTTCCTTCTTTTTGCTTTTATTCTTTCTTTCCTTCTTTCTTTCTTTATTTCATTACCATTCTTTCCTGTTTTTTTTTTATTTTTCCTTCTTAACATTTCTTTTATTCTCAATCATTCTTTCCTTCTTAGCCATTTTTCTTCTTTTCACTTCTGTTCTTTCTTTCTTTCTTTCTTTCTTAACCCTCAATTTCTTCTTAGCCATTCTTTATTTCTTTTCTTTTTTGCCATTCTTTCCTTCTTTCTTACGTGACGTTTCTTTCCCTGTTAGCCATTTTTCGGACCTTCTTAATCTTTCTTTTTCCTTCTTAGATTTTTTTCTGTTCTTCTTTCCTTTTCACCCATTACTTTCTTCTTCATGTTTTAGTTTTTCTTCCTTCTTTACTTTTCTTTCATTCTTAACCTATATTTTCTTCTTTTATCCTTTCATTGTAGGCTGTTCTTACCTTTTTGCTTCTTTTTATCTTTCCTTCTTTCTTTCTTTCTTTCTTTCCGGTTGACTGCGCGTAATTATCTCCCCTCATCTCGCTACATTTTCTTTCATCCGCTATGGAGATGTTTTTGTTAGTAAATGTGTTTCTCTTACCAATAACCTTTAGGTTTCTGTTGTAAATAATATACATGATACTTGTTCCAAACAATGTATTATTAGGACATTATAAAATAAAAATATTATCTACAAGATTCCTCATATAAATACACTGATTTTCTTTCTTCCTTTTTTTTTTTTTGTATTATAAGATATGATAGTTCCAGCTGATTTTAGAGTCAACATGATTTCCTGTCTCTTAGTATTTTTCTCCTACCGTTTAGTCAGGCTTTGAAAGAAAAATACATAAATACAAAGTTAAAGAAACAGTTTAAGTTTACGAGGAAATGGTGGAAAATGGAGCGGTAATGACAAGAGAAAAAAAAACGTACAGAACGAGTAGGAAATGCTAAGTGAATTGGCGGAAAATGGTAGCTACAGGCGGGAAATTGGTGAAAATGGCGGCAACTACTTCAGAAGAGCATGTACAGAAAAAGCTTTTTCTGTTTTCGTCAGCTGGTCGGCCAACTGTACAGACGCCCATTCAGCAAAGCGACTGACAATGAAATCCACAGTTTATCAACATGTAAACGAATCGAAATAAAAAAATTACAAATTTTCGTCAAAGTTTGAAGGGAAAAAAAGTACATTAAAAAAAAAATTTCAAAAGGACTTTTTTTCCCTCTTGACACCAAAATTACTGCAGGCTCACTCTTTTTGCGTGTGCATTTGCCGAACTTTACTCGATTATTATTGTAAATCAGTTAAGTGCCATACATGATACACGCTTGGGTGATCATGTCTTGAAAAAGACTTGACTGACTGGGCAGAAGATTATCCCGCAGTAGGTTGTCATTACTTTCTGCGGTAGACTGGTTGCTGTCCAAGGCTATAGAACCCAATCTGTCCTGTTATTTAACCCATAACTGGAGGGAAGAGACGGATTAATACCTTTCCTAAGTGGATCTGCGTTATGGTGCAGGATGTACGTTGTGGTGCAGGATGTGCGTTGTGGTGCAGTGGATATCGGCTCGGAACGAGAAATCAGGAAGCCGATTTCGAATTCCAGTTGAATTCATTGCATTCACTTACGCGCAAATACCCTTGGGAAAGGTATTAATCCATCTCTTCCCTTCAGTTATGGGCTAAATAACAGGACAGATTGGGTTCTATAGCCTTTGGCTGGCAACCAGTCTACCACAGAAAGCAACGGCAACCTACTGTGGGATAATCTTCTGACCAATCAGTCATGTCTCTTTCGAGACATGATCGCCCAAGCGTGTTTCACGTATGGCACTTAAATGACTGAAGTGGATTTGCGCGGAAGTGAATGCAAGGAATTCGACTGGAATTCGAACACGGCTCCCCAATTTTTCGTTCCAAGCCGATATCCACTGCACCACAACGCACACAAACAATCTAAAACGTAGTGTTTAACATTGCTGTTTTCATTTCTTGATAATAAAAAGTGTATAAATCCAGATGCTCTTAATGAAATAGGTGCTAAAACAAATGAAAAAAACTACCTGGGAAGTTTTTTCTTTTCAAAACAAAGTTACTTGTCATTATTTTTTATTTAAATTTTAATTATCTTAATTAAAATAGATATTAAATGTCTGACATTTTAATAAAGCTTTGAATTAAAAAAAATATATATTTATTTTGTTCCAAATAATAAATATTGCATCATATTTAGTTAAGATATTTTTTTGAATTTATAAGACTATCTCATATTTCTTCCTGCCACTCCTTTAGTTCCTTTGTTAACATGAACATTACGCCCTTTGTGAATAATGGACTGTTCTGTGTAGGAAGACGGGAAAGACATACCAGAGACGGAATCTGGTTTCAACGAGAAAGAAAAGAAGAAAGAAACGTCCTGTCAAAACCTTCATAAATAATGAACTCTTCTGTTTTGATCGCGTAGAAAGTCTGAAACGACTTTCAGTGACGCTATTTGGTTCCAGTGAGAAAGAAGGAGACGTCGTGCCAAAGCCTCATAAATAACGGACGCTTCCATTTTGTAAAGAAAGAATAAAATATCAGAGACACTACTTGGTTTCAGTTAAAAAATTAAAAAAAAGCTTGCCAGTGACACAAACAAAAAAAAAAGGAAAATAGGAAGAAACGTTCTGCCAATAAATACCTCATAGATAATAGACTGTTTTGGTTTGATCCTGATGAAAGACGGAAAAGTCACATCAGATATTGCTGTTTCTACCCGGCCTATTGACCGGCATGAAAGTGTAGTATCTGTTCTCAGGTACTCACTTCCTGCTTGTGGCCTGGAAGCAAAGACCAGCTAAGACGAGCTTTTGACCAGCTTTGACAAGCTATAGCCAGCTAAGACCAGCTTTGTACCCAGTTACCGCATAAGCGGGGGCTGGGTAATCTTTGACCAATGGCCTGAGCGTACGCGCTCAGGTTCTCGACGTTAAAAACTGACCTTGTTTCACAACTCGCTCCAGTAGGGGAATAAGGTAAATACTAAGTGTAGTATCAGTTCTCAAATGCTCGCTTCCTGGCCGCCAGCAGGGTTGAACCAATGATCAGCTTTGACTAGCAATGACCAACTAAGACCAGCTTAGTACCCAGTTACCGCGTAACCGGAGGATGGGTAATATTTGACCAGTGACCTGAACGTATGCGTTCAAGGTCCCCACGTTAAAAACTGACCTTTGGAAGAGACGCGTAAATACCCAGTGAAAAAAAAAAAAAGTAAAACAAAGATACACTGTCAGTATGGATGCCCATAGCCGTCGTACCATCTTCCCCAATCTCTGCACGCTTCTGGATTTCACCACTGCAAGACACAAATCTTTATAAGGGACTAATCAGTTCTAAAATGCAGTTTTGCTGCCATATATGGAATACTACTGCCTAGTATATACGTGCCTTTCTCGATAGAGTGTGAAAGCCTATACGAAGATTGTGGGTTATGAATTCCTTTCCACTCTACAAGCCCTTTCCCATAGATGAAACATCGGGAGCCTCTCGTTACTCTATCGATATTTCCATGATATATGTTCTCACGAGCTATATTCCTCAGTCCCATTAGACCAACTAGGATTCGCTTTGGCACATATAGAAGTGTGAATCGTCTTCATTCCCATTAATTTCCAAAAGTTCCTCTTTCAAGTTCCAAGTTCCTCTGAGGCAGTTTCATACCAAGAACTGCTGCCATTGAGAACTGAGTCTCAACAGTTTTTTTTCCCCCAATCATTACAATGAAATTTTCAAGTCTACACCCTTGTGCAAATTAATCGAAACAACTGCTTTAATTTCCCTTCTTTTACAATAGGGTCAGTTTTAGACCCACTGGAATTCTTCTTCTTCTATGTGCCTTGTCCTTACAGGACGTCGGCGATCATAACTTTCCACGTCTCCCTAAACACTTAGCACGCTTTCTCCTGTTACAGCACGCAATCTCCTTTCTGTCATCCACCTGCTCAGGTTCTTCAAATATGATAGCCGCTGTCCCTGTCTCTTTCCCCTGTTTCTTTTTCCCTCTATCTGGCCTGTTAGTATCAGGTTCTCCAATCCCTCCTTCCTCATTGCATGTCCCAGGAACTTTAGCTGTCTCTTCCTGATGCTCAATATTAATTTCCTTTTCGTTTCTATCCTTTCCAAAACCTCATCATTGCTCACATACTTAATCCATGATATCTGCAGCATCCTTCTGTAGAACCACATTTGAGCTGCTTCAAGTTTTTCCTTCATCTTCGAAGATATTGTCCAACATCCACTGCCATAATGAAAAACCGACATCCCATAGCAATCCAGTACTCTGCTCTTTGTTTCTAGTGAAATTTTCCTGTTTCTTAATACTTTACTCAATTTCTGGAATGCTTCCTGCGCCATCCCAGTTCGCCTTCGGATCTCAGTGTTGTACTTTCCGTCTTCTAGGTATTTAAATTTGCACATTACTTTGGTGTTTTCCGGGACAACTGCTAATTTTGGGCGGTCTGAGCGTTCAGCATCATTTGTGTCTGTGCAACCGCGTTTAAAGGCAGCATACGACGGCTTGACCGTCGTTACCGACGAAATGGAGTCCCAATAAAACCATTCATCAAACCATTTCTTTGCTTGAATAGTATTTTTCCCATCAGAAGCAATGCTTTATCAACACAAGAAATTCAGGTTTTTCCAATGTTTTTAAAATTTGCAACAATAAATTCACTTAAATAGCTGTGATTTGTAAACTAGTTTTTCGATTGGGCCACATTTTGCCACATGCCATTTGAAGGTTATTACTTCATAAAAATTATATGATTTTTTTATTAGTGGCACTCTCTGTATTTCAGGCCTGGGACTTATTGAGTGATGTGTTATACACACACACACACACACACACACACACACACACACACACACACACACATATATATATACACACACACATATATATGTGTGTGTGTGTGTAGATATATAGATACACACACACACACACACGCACATATATATATATATATATATATATATATATAATGATTGTTTAATACATAGTTTTTGGTCCTAATATGTTTAGACCAGTACACATTTGTATTAAAAAGTGTTCGATACAATTATATTGTAGAACTTTTGAATATTTTTAATATATAAACGAGTTATTTCACTACCTTGGTTTCCACCAAGAGTGGTTTCTTCAGGCGATTTTTAAAAAGTTATTAAAAAACCCTCAGGTAGTGAAATAACTCGTTTAAAAATTATATATATTATTATATATATATATATATATATATATATATATATATATATAGCATAATGATGATCCACGTATACTCTCTTAATATGCATAGGAAAAACTACTAAAAAGTTTTAAGATTAAATATGTTGTAAGTTTAAAAGTTTAAAAATGTTGTAAGTTTTAAAGTTGTAAGTTTAAAAATGTATTTTTAGTAGTTTTTCCTTTATATATATATATATATATATATATATATATATATATATATATGGTGTGTGTGTTGTTGTTGTTGTTGTGTGCGTGTGCGTGTGTGTGTTTTGTTGATTATTCCTGACTTATTATATTTTTTAGTTTTATTTTAATCATCTCGAATTCACGGATTAATTTCCTAGTGTTGTAATTAAACTCATTAAGAAAGGTGGTACCGTAGCTCTTCTCTTTTATTTTTACAAACGAAGTTAACACTAACAATAAAATTTCTATTTTTGATATACTAATAGACACTAAAAATAATGCATTTATTACCGTCTCATAAAAAAAAAAATATTTAGCAGAAACATGTGCACTCTAAACTACAAGGGGGAATGTCTTATTACAAAAAAGAGATTATACAAAATTTATTAAACCAGAAAACGTCAACTCTTCCACAGAAAAGATTAAGTACAGTGAATTAAAATAAATATTAAACTCTCATTAATAATGACTTTCCTAATTATATTTTTTATGAACAAATTAGACGAGCTATTAGAAATATTAACATAAATAAAAATAACAATTCCTCAAATATCTCTAAAGATATGAACCTAAATCAAAATACACTTTAACTATAATCAAGATGAAAAAATCCTAAAGAACACTTAAGTGCTAATATATCCCCGACTAATCCCGGTAAAAATGAAACTATTTATATACTATACTAAATTTAATACAACCAACTTACTTGTCCGCAATTATTCTTCTCTGTCAACTCGCGTTTCTCAAAAGTTCAACATTGTATACCAATTTAAATCTCTTTTGGGAGATGGTATCTCTGACAGAAAGTAAATATATATGTTAGCTTCACGTCGAACAGATTAGCGAAGAGACTTGCACTAATTACGTACCTCCACTAATTCGCTAAAAAAACAAAACGAAAAAAAAAAACAAAAAACAGCATGGCATGAAGAAAAGGCCCCAAACTTAATAGAATAAAAACAAAGCTATTTTTCGTCAAAATGTTTATGTTATCTAAACTTATTTATAAATGGAACTTTGTCTCTGTGTGTGTGTATGTGTGTGTCCCCGTTACCTATAGACTCCGAAACGGCTGAACCGATTTTCTTCAAAATTTACACAGCTGTACTATAAGCGTCTGCGAGTTTTCTTAGCTAGATGTTGTGTCCAGGTACCCCCAATAAATATCGAAAATCGATAATCGAAAAAATCGGGTTATAGAAGAAGTGGTCCGATTTTAATCAAATTTGATACACTCATAGACAAAGACATAATAAACGATATTCAGAATTTTCAAGGCTGCAGTTCTTACAATAGTGCAGAAAATCGATAATATATATATATATATATATATATATATATATTAAAAGGCAAGATGTTTGTGTGTCTGTCTGTTTATCTGCCTCTTTGTCTGTATTTTTTTCAGCCCTTTTCTTTTACTTTTTGCTTCAGGTTTGGCTCTAAGTAGGTATAATTGTAGTTCTTAGTCTCAGCCATGATACCATTTACTCAGAGGACTTATTTAGCCTTCAAAATTTAGTTTACGACGAAACAAACTTATTTGATATCGATACCAGGAAATCAAAATTTGACTTACATCCATTCATTTTTCTTTCAGTCTACGGTTTTGCTTTAACTGGAAACAACTATTGCTTTTTAGTCTTTCGTGCCAACGTCCTTAGAGTTTGAGCTCCGAGACTATGGATTAGTTTTAAAGCTTTCATTACACCCGAGCAACGCCGGACGATACAACTAGTAATTATACGAGAAAAGTTCAAAGTAATTTTTCATTGGGTGTATGGTTAGGTCTTGAAGGCTATCACAATGCGTTTAGTAAAATAAAGGAAGGTAAAGAAGTTGTTGGGTATTAACTATTTATTATACATTAATATTTCGAGATCAAAATCTCATCTTCAGAATGGTAAGAGAGATTGTGCTCGAGTTCTGTGCCTTTCAACGAATTGTCATTCTTGGCTGCCGATGGAGATGATGGACACGAGAAAGAAACTGATATTTAACATCTGGAAAATACAGCTGAAGTGTTTAGAACATGTAAATGTGCGTTGTGGTGCAGTGGATATCGGCTCGGAACGATAAATAGGAGAGCCGAGTTCGAATTCCAGTTGAATTCCTTGCATTCACTTACGCGCAAATACTCTTGGGAAAGGTATTAATCCGTCTCTTCCCTCCAATTATGGGTTAAATAACAGGACAGATTGGGTTCTATAGCCTTGGCTGGCAACCAGTCTACCGCAGAAATTAATGGCAATCTACTGTGGGATAATCTTCTGCCCAGTCGGTCATGTCTCTTTCGAGACATGATCGCCCAAGCGTGTATCACGTATGGCACAGCTGACTGAATGAGGAAAGAGGACTTGAAAACCCTGATGCTCATGGGACGGATAGCGGGGAAGAGAGACAAGGAAAAGCAACGCATGACATACTTAATGGACTTGAGCAGATGGATGGTGGAGCGGGAAGAAAGTGGAAGAAGAAGGGGTACTAAAAACGACAAGAGATAGAGAAATGTAGAGGACCATGATCGACTATATCTTGAAGAGACTTGGCACATAAAACAGAAAACAGAAAGTTAGGGAAATTTTCATGGTTTAAATTCTTAAGGGCAACTGCTGCGATTTTGTGTGGATCAGTGGTTTTCATAGGGTAAAATCTTTTGATAAATCATAAGACTTCCCGGGCTGAGATAAATAATTAACCCTCTAGGGCCATTCGTATCATATTTGATACAGTATTTCCCTATAAGGAAACATTTGGTATTTCCCTATAAGGAAACATTTGGTATATCATTGACTGAGCAGTCAGTACTGCTTTCATTTGAAATTTATAAAATATTTCTCTTAAAAAATTTTTCAGGAAAATATTTCTTTCAAGGCTTGTTTTCATACTGTATCAAATATGATACGAATGGCCCTAGAGGGTTAATAATATAATATGATTAAGGCTTCTACTTGTCATAAAGTGGGGGATCAGTTCTATATTGTTATGAAGTAATAAACAGATACCCCAATAATTACTACTTAACCCTCTAGGGCCATTCGTATCATATTTGATACAGTATTTCCCTATAAGGAAACATTTGGTATTTCCCTATCAGGAAACATTTGGTATTCATTAACTGAGCAGTCAGTACTGCTTTCATTTGAAATTTATAAAATATTTCTCTTAAAAAATTTTTCAGGAAAATATTTCTTTCAAGGCTTGTTTTCATACTGTATCAAATATGATACGAATGGCCCTAGAGGGTTAAGGCTTCTACTTGTCATAAAGTGGGGGATCAGTTCTATATTGTTATGAAGTAATAAACAGATCCCCCACTAATATGATACGAATGGCCCTAGAGGGTTAAATAAGTGGAGTCAGGTAACAAATTTTAAAAATGTATATTTTCACCAAGATTTTCTAAAAAAAATGAAACCTTTGAAAATCATTTCCTTCATTTCTGAATAAGTCCTGAAGGTTTCATTAAAATACAAAAATTATGTGATTTTTGCAAGGATTGTCAAATCAATGTGTTTCTACAAAGTGTACAGTTAGACCGATAAGTTTATTTGGATCCTCTAAAAGAGGCTAATGCATCTCCAGGTTATACTTGGAAACTCTCTAAATATGTATATGATCTAACTGATGCATCAAGATCCTGGTACCTGTCAGTCAAGGATGACTCAATGTATTTTTCGCCGCAAAAAAATCGCTATATATATACCAGTTTATGGTCACCAGTTGACGCAAGAAAACAAAAATTAACTAAAATTACGAAGGTCCTGAAAATAATTAAAAAGATATAATCTAATAATCAAAGCAACATTTGGCCTTCCCTCATATTATTAACAAAAATATGTCGAAGCTAAAATATAATAAAAAATAAAATAAAAATATTTTATCTGTTGCATTTTTTGGGGCAACTCTTGGCAGTAATCCCAAACCCCATATATATATATATATATATATATATATTATTGCAAATTACCTGAAGACAACACTCATGGTAGAAACCTAGGTCGCGTAATAACTCGTTTACAAGTGGAAAATATTCAAAAGTTTTACAATATAACTGTGTTGAAAATATTCACTGGTCTAATCTTATTATGACCAGAAACTAAGTAATTAAACAATCAATCAATCAAACAAATCAGTCAATATATATATATATATATATATGTGTGTGTGTGTGTGTAAATCCCCAAAACTCGATCCTATTAAGATTAATTTCATTAATATTAAAATTGATCAAGGTGGAGGGCTCAATGCAAATATTACATTCTATTTACAGAGCCAAATATAATTTTGGATAGCCATTTCTACGAGGAATTCTTCGGCTTTTCCTTTTTTTTTTACGCGGATCTCTTGATCTTTTTGAAATTTTTTTTCTCTTTCAGTTCTTTTCAAGCAATATCTTTCAACTATTAGTTTTTATAGTTTCACATTTTTTCCGCATGGTCCACCTCCTTAAGTATATATATATATACTTGTGAGTGTGTGTGTGTGTATTTAGGCAGCATTTTTTCATTGATGCATGTTTCATTAAATAATATAGACAAGTTTTGTCTGTATTTTATGCAATTTTTTTTTCATATTGTCTGATAAGCTTAATAGCATTATCATTAAATGAAGAAAGAATATCAATCCAATCTAAGCTTGAAAATCTTCCATGAAAACAAAATAAGACTGTCATTAGTGTTTGTCCGTGAATTGTCATATAATAATGTAATTGACATCTTTGAAAATGGCTAATGTAAGCCGAAAGCTTAGATTGGATTATAAAAAAATTATGTTGCAATATTACGAATTTCTTTCTTCATTTAATGATAATGCTATTAATCTTATCAGACAATATGAAAAAATATTACATGAAATAAATAAGCAAAACTTGTCTATATTATTTAATGAAACATGCATGAATATATATATATATATATATATATGATAATAATTTGATTTTTAGTATAAGTTTATAATAAAAACATAGTTTACTGCAACACAAGACCCGTTGTGTTTCGGTACTATCTTATTAGCACTGCATCAGGCAGTGAAATATTTTTATGTTAAGAATTATTATATAATTTTTCCGTTACACACAATGGTGTGTAAGGTAGCGTTTTTGCTGTTTCCGTAACAAACTGTTTTTGTGGAGAAGTTTTGTTAGCCCTGCGCCCAATCCCCAAACATGGAGGAAGGGGATTTTCTAAGATTAGCTTAGACGTGACACACGGCCGAAAGTAGGGGGTACCCAGTGAGAATCGAACTCACGACTCAGTTCGTGAGTTCGAGACGAGCTTGCTAACCATTACACCACGCCGAGGTACCCCGAATTATTATATATAGAAATTTAAAAACAACGCAACTTTTACAATATTTGCAGGGTGTGTCTAAATGAACCAATAGAAAGTCTAGTTTTGATGGATAGGTGAAATTTGATTGTAAAGTACGGGAAGAGAATTGAAACCCAGACGTTTTCAGTGTCAGTGATTAAATAAATTGAATATATATACATATCTTGAATTTAGCATGTCTGAAAGGTTATTGTGTGTTCTCGTGAAACAGTTACAGGATGGCGTTGTGTGCTAATAAGATAGTACTGAATCAAAATGGCTCTTGTGTTGCAGTAAACTATGTTTTTATTATGAACTTATCAAAAAATATTACCATATATAATGCTCTATCAAGTGTCGAGAACGCTTAATAAATTAAATAACTACAAACAGTGGACTGCTAACCCAAAAGTCTCTATGTGCGTGGTGGGGCAGTGGATATCGACTCGGAACGACAAATCGGGAAACCGAGTTCGAATTCCATTTGAATTCCTTGCATTCACTTACGCACAAATACCCTTGGGAAAGGTATGAATCCGTCTTTTCCTTCCTTTTATGGGTTAAATAACAGGACAGATTGGGTTCTATAGCCTTGGCTGACAACCTGTCTACCGCAGAAAGCAATGGCAACCTACTTCGGGATAATCTTCTGCAAAGTCAGTCATGTTTCTTTCGAGACATGATCGCCGAAAGCGTGTATCATGTATGGCACTTAACTGACTGACTCCTAGGGGACCCAGGTTAAAATTCTGCCATATTGCCCTAACAAAATTTCTTGAATAACCCAGCCAGTAGATGTAAATAATCTGTTTTATAGTAAAAAGAGACCTTCTACTCAAATGTGAGTATCCATTAAAAATAAGGTTTAAAGAAATGAATTTAAAATATGTAGGATTTAATCCATTTCAAAAAAAGAAAAAAAAAGAAAATGGTTTATGTTAGGATACGAAAGAGAGTTAATATGTAAATTTCCAGAATTAGAAAAAAAAAATGTGTTCAGAAGCACTATTCGGAGTTTTATTCAATCAGGGTATCTTACGTGGCCGCGTGATCAAGGCACGTCAGATATTATGAAGGTAATGAAGGAGACGCACGTTAAAATTCTGCCAGAGGGCGCATATTGCTCAAACAACATTTCTTGAATATTCCAGCCAGTAAATATCAATAAAGTGTTTTATATTAAAAAAAAAAAAAGAATTTCTATTCAAATATGAGTATCCATGAAAAAAAAACGAATAAGCCTAAAATTTAAAATATGTCGTATTTAATCAGTTTTTAATATATATATATATATATATATATATATATATATAGTCTTTGAGATTTTATTCGCCCGATCGCATTCACTTACGCACAAATACCCTTGGAAAAGATATTAATATGTCTTTTCCCTCCTGTTACGGGTTAAATAACAGGACAGATTGGGTTCTATAGCCTTGGCTGGCAACCAGTCTCCTGCAGAAAGCAATAGTAATCTACTGCAGGATAATCTTCTGCCAATCAGTCAAGTCTCTTTCGAGACATGATCGCCGAAAGCGTGTATCACGTATGGCACTCAACTGACTGACTTCTAATATATATATATGTGTGTGTGTGTGTGTGTGTGTGTGTGTGTGTGTGTGTGTGTGTGTGTGTGTATTTAGGCAGCAAATCTTTTTTGGACATGGGTTCAATAGACCCACGTCTAGTGAACAGGTGTAGAGGCTCATCACTTGTTCCCTGTTTAAGATGTGGTTTCCGGCTTTCTCTTTTCGAATCTTTTCACTCTTTCGTAGCCTCCTGCTCACCAGTGGCCTTACCGCTTTCCTCGGGGTGATATGATTTTAAAAAAAAATGTCAGATTAAATAAATTGCAAACATTGTGTCTGCTTATTTTTAATAAAATCTGTTCATAATAATGATCGATAACACAACTATCCTACATCAATAAAACAACAAAAGAAAACTACGGATTATCGAGGCAATATTCGTTAAAACACTTAAGCTCTCAATTTTATAGAATCAGCTACGCATACTGTAGTAATGTTCGAATATGGTTGTAAAAAACCGTTTTTTCATGCTTTAACACGTGCATGATAGTAACATTACAATATATAGAAAAAAAATTCATTTTGGATAATTTTCACGTTCTAATGAACGCTAAGCAATTTGTCCACCGTTATATACATATTTTTTTTTAATCATTTCACCCCGAGCAAGGCGGAAACGCCACTGATGTGCAGGGGGCTACATAATTGTAAAAAGATTAATTAGAAAAGACTGAGGAGTACAAACTAGTTAGAAAGGAACAATAGAAAGCTGAGAAAGCAGGTGCGATGACAGATACATAGGTGGAGAGAAAGGGAAGGTTATACGCGGGTGGGGAGAGAGCTAGAGTCCAGTGGTTAGTAGATGAGTATTGACTTTGCATTTAAATTTCTGGAGGTTGTAGCCGTCAGGAAAGCAAGAAGACGGGAGCGAGTTCAACAGGCGGGAAGTGCGAGAGAACAAGCTGCAGGAATAGAACTGTCGTCTGCATTTGGCTAACCTGACTGTGAATGGGTGGGACCCAGTTGCCAGTCTGGTTGCACGAGTAAACACCTGTTGAGGAGGCATCAGTGACTTAATTTCGTCTGAGCAGAAGCCATGAAAGTATTTATAGAACAGACAAAGGGAGGCCACATTTCGACGATGGGGAAGTGGCTGCAGTCGAGCCGCCAGATCAGTACCTATCACATTACAGACTCTCCTTTGGAGCCTGTCAAGAACACTGAGGAGAACGGCAGGGGCACCTGACCATAAATGGCAGCAGTACTCCATGCACGGACGGATGGTTGACTTGTATATATATAGGATGGATTCAGGTGGAAAAAACATCCTGGATCGACATAGTGACCCAATCTTCTTAGCAGTAGATTTTGCTATGGATTCAATATAGTGGTTCCATTTGAGGTCTGAGGACAGGGTAAGTCCGAGGAGGCGTAGTGTATTACTCTCTGGGAGAATCGCTTGGTCCATTGAAAAAAAATTACAGTAATTTTTTTAGCAACACAATTATTTTTTTGTAACCATAACTCACACCCCTGAAGACAATTTCGGAAGAAGATTTAAAGAACTTGGGTACATTGAGAAATGAATGCTGTCAACGTCACAGCTCATTTCTGAGATCTTTCAATTATAATAAAAGTTTGGTGAGAATCGGATAAAAATTGTGGATTTGACATACAGACAGATAAACAGACACACACACAAACATCCTGCCTTTTATATATATATATATATATATATTATCGATTTTCTGCACTATTGCAAGAATTGCAACCTTGAAACTTCTGAATGTCGTTTATTATGTCTTTGTCTATGAGTGTATCAAATTTGATTAAAATCGGACCACTCCTTCTATAACCCGATTTTTTCGATTATCAATTTTCGATATTTATTGGGGGTACCTGGACACAAAATCTAGCTAAGAACACTCGCAGACGCTTATAGTACAACTGTGTAAATTTTGAAGAAAATCGGTTCAGCCGTTTTGGAGTCTATACGTAACGGCCACACACACACACAATGCACACACACAGACAAAGTTCCATTTATAAATAAGTTTATATATATATATTAATTATTATGGTAGAACATGTTAAAACCTACTACAAAATTGTACATTTTATTTCGACATTGAAAGAACAACATCTCATCAGATAGTTAAGAAATATTCATTGCTCTATTTTTATATTGAACACCGTTTTATATTAGTGTTTTGAATGTTGCAATTTTATTCTTCATTTGGATATATATATATATACATGGATTGTTAAATTAATTAGTTTTTGTCATAATAAAATTAGACCAGTACAAATTTAGAACTTATGAATATTGTTCATTTGTTAACTAGTTATTAAGCGACCTAGGTTTCTACCATGTGTTGTCTTCGGGCGATTTGCAATAAATGATTTTACCTTTTACAATCGCTATATGTATACCAGTTTATGGTCACCAGTTGACGCAAGAAAACAAAAATTAACTAAAATTACGAAGGTCCTGAAAATAATTAAAAAGATATAATCTAATAATCAAAGCAACATTTGGCCTTCCCTCTTATTATTAACAAAAATATGTCGAAGCTAAAATATAATAAAAAATAAAATAAAAATATTTTATTTGTTGCATTTTTTGAGGCAACTCTTGGCAGTAATCCCAAACCCCATATATATATATATATATATATATATATATATATATATATATATATATATATATATATATATTATTGCAAATTGCCTGAAGACACCACTCATGGTAGAAACCTCGGTCTCGTAATAACTCGTTTCCAAATGGAAAATATTAAAAAGTTCTACAATATATATGCATTGAACACTTTTTAATACAAATGTGCACTGGTCTAACCTTATTATGAGTAAGTAATTAAACAATCAATATATATATATATATTCAGTCTCTGTGTCTAATGAAGGTATAATCCTCGGATGTTGGACGCCAAAATTGTTTTGCAGGAATGATGACTCTTGATTCAATAAGCTCAAAATATAACAAACAAAAATAGGCTTGATGGCTGGCGCTAGGGCTCAGCATCTTGGCGCCTTTTCAAGTTGGACTCTTTCAAATATGAGAGGACGTCGGGACTGTTGCTGAAAACGAGAAAAAGATCAAGTCATGCTATTTAGGAATAAGATTTTAAAAAAAGCCTACTTGTTTTAGGGATACATTTTTTTTTCTCGGCTGATTAATTGAGATCGTTTAATTCACCTTTCTTTTCACTGCTTCTATTATCATTTTTTTATTATTACTCCTTACCTGTTTTTTTTTATTTTATGTCCCATGGTCTTCTACATCTTCCTGTCCATTGTCAGTCACTTAAGTGCCATACGTGATACCCGCTTGGGCGATCATGTCTCGAAAGAGACATGACTTACTGGTCAGAAGATTATCCCGCAGTAGGTTGCCGTTGCTTTCTACCGTAGACTGGTTGCCAGCTGTAGAACTCAATCTATTCTATTATTTAATCCATAACTGGAGGTGAGATGGATAATACCTTTCCCAAGTACGTAAGTGAATACAAGGGATTCAACTGGAATTTGAACTCGGCACCCAGATTTGTCGTTTCGAATCGATAACTACTGCACCACAAAACACATAAGTTCATATTCGCCGACGTCTGCTTAACCTTTGGAATGCTGCCTTGGCTATCCCAATTTTCCTTCGGATTTCAGTGTCACACTTTCAGTTTTAAAAGCTTCTTTGACGTACATTATAAAACGCTTTTGCATAATAAAAATGAAAGAGACATAAAAATTTCTGACTTCGGTCATTATTACCAACCGCTGTACCCACTTTTGTTTAAAGTTACTTATTACAAGGAGGTGCGTTGTGGTGCAGTGGATATCGGCCCGGAACGAGAAATAGGGGAGCCGAGTTCGAATTCCAGTTGAATTCGTTGTATTTTACGCGCAAATACCCTTGCGAAAGGTATTGATCCGTCTCTTCTCTCAACTTATGAGTTAAATAAAAGGACAGATTAGGTTCTGTAGCCTTGGGCTGGCAACCAGACGACCGCAAAAAGTAATGGCCAGATAATCCTCTACCCAGTCAGGCATTTCTCTTTCGAGACATGATTAACGAGGCGTGTATTACACGTATGGCACTTAACTGAGTGAATAACAATATTAAGCTCTACTTTTTATTGAGCACTCTTTATAAAAGAAAATGAGTAGACAGTGGGTTTTAATCTGGCCTTACACTTTCTTATGATATATATATATATATATATATATATATATATATATATATATATACTAGCAGTATAGCCCGGCGCTGCTCAGGTGTAATGAAAGCTTTAAAACTAATCCATGGTCCAGGAGCTCAGACTCTTTGGACGTTGGTACGAAAGACTAAAATGCAATAGTTGTTTCCAGTTAAAGCGAAACCGTAGACTGAAAGAAAAATGAATGGATGTAAGTCAAATTTGGATTTCCTGGTATCGATATCAAATAAGTTTTTTTCGTCGTAAACTGAATTTTGAAGGCCAAATAAGTCCTCTGAGTAAATGGTATCATGGCTTAGACTAAGAACTACAATTATACCTACTTAGAGCTAAACCCGGAGCAAAAACTAAAATAAAAGGGCTGAAAAAAATACAGACATAAAGGCAGATAAACAAGCACACACACAAACATCTTGCCTTATATATATATATATATATATATATATATATATATATATATATATATATATATATTATCGATTTTACTTCTGAATATCGTTTCTTATGTTTTTGTTTACGAGTGTATCAAATTTGATTAAAATCGGACCACTCCTTCTATAACCCGATTTTTTTCGATTATCGGTTTTTGATATTTATCGGGGGTACCTCGACACAAAACCTTGCTAAGAACACTCGCAGAAAATCGGTTCAGCCGTTTCAGAGTTTATAGGTAACGGACACACACATACATACACACACACATACACACACACACACATGCACACACAGTCAAAGTTCCATTTATAAATAAGTTTATATATATATATATATATATATATATATATATATATATATATATATATATGATTCAGTGATTGATTTATTGATTGATTGTTTAATTATTTAGTTTCTGGTCATAATAAAATTAGCCTAGTGCACATTTATATTAAAAATTGTTCAATACAATTATATTATAGAACTTTGGAATATTTTCCATTTGTAAATGAGCTTACTCATTTACAAATGGAATACATACATACATACATACACACGCACACACGCACACACACATATATTAATTTATTTTATATATATATATATATATATATATATATATATATATATATGAATTCCGAAAATTACATTTCGTTCAACAAAATTTAATTTTCTGAATTTATTGATATAATATACATATTTGTCTCTGTAAAATAGATAATACTATTTACATCGAGCCCTCCAGTGGGATCATTTTTAATATTGATAAAATTCATATTAATGTTTTTTGGGATTTCACCTATATACACTTCCTTTTTTGGATGTAATATATATGTATATACCCAACCGGCCATAATTATTAGGCAATGCCAGTTTATTTTTTTTAAGAAATGATGTATTTCATACTTTTTTGTAGTATCTATTGCCAAATGAAAACAGAATGATTCTTTCGTTGTTATTACTTTGCAAAATTTTACAAGGCAAAGAAGCAAAGATGAACTTGTCTGAATCACCCTAAATTTTCTTCATTCTTTCATTGATGAAACTGCAATATAGGTAATTATTAAATCTTTATAAATTCATTTGATGATGCACATGTTATTGTGCAATATTAACAAAAGAACCATTCTATTTTCATTCTCATATTATTCATTTCTCTATTCTTCATATTATGAAATATATAATTTTTTAAAAACACTGGGGTCGCCTAAAAATTATGGACAGTAGTATGTGTATATATATATATATATATTATTTCTTCAACTAAGCACCTTTTTGTAATAAATTTACACAAACTATTCTATTTTGTGCTCTGTAAAACATTGCGCTCAGCAATGGAAGTGCGTGTGTGTTTTTTGTCTGTGTGTTCGTGCTAAATCGTGATCCGTTCCATTTGAAGAAAGCACAATTCAAAATGCGTTAAATCTCAACTTCACGGTTTTGTGCGTGTGTGCTGTTCAGACGTTTGTTTATCTGTGTGTTCGTCGATTTGCTTTACTGTGCTGGCTTGCGTGCGTGTGTGTGTGTGTGTGTGTGTGTGTGTGTGTGTGTGTGTGTGTGTGTGTGTGTGTGTGTGTCTTGCCTACTCTCGCCACCAAGCGTCTGTGTGCCAATGTGAGCGTCTGTGTATGTGTTTGCCAGTCTACGGAGCGACATTATAATCATGAACTGGATTTGGATCTGAAAATTTCACTGTATATAGTTCAGGGCTCGCAATGCATTACTGAATCAAGTGCATTGACAAGGAAGGATTTTAAAGTCAAAAGAATATGGGCTTTTTTGTTTTTAATGAGTAGGCTACAGATTTACTGATGTCACTCCGTGCGCACACACACACACACACACACACACACACACACACACACACACACACACACACACACACATATATATATATATATATATATAAGTGCGTGAAGCCGTGAACGTTGAGTTTAAAGTGTAGATTTATTGTGGCTATTATTATAATTATTACTACTTTTTGATATATTAAGTGTACGGATCTCGATATATGAAGTCACAAGTTTGCCTGAAGAGAGTCAATTTTAGACTCGAAACACGTTCAATGACACAAATACCATTATAGAAACTTAATATATCATACAAAAAACCAGTAATAATTATAATAATAATAGCAACAATAAATCTACACTTTAAACAAAACGTTCACCGTATCTCTCACTTTTTCTATTGTTGGAAACAACCCTTTTTTCTGTTTCTAATATTACATTTAAACTTATTTATAAATGGAACTTTGTCTGTCTGTATGTCTGTGTGTGTGTGTGTGTGTGTGTGTGTGTGTCCGTTATCTATAAACTCCGAAACGGTTGAACTGAATTTTTTCAAAATTTACACAGTTGTACTATAAGCGTCTGCGAGTGTTCTTAGCTAGCTTTTGTGTCGAGGTACCCCCGATAAATATCGAAAATCGATAATCGAAAAAATTGTGTTATAGAAGGAGTGGTCCGATTTTAATCAAATTTGATAAACTGATAGACAAAGACATAAGAAACGATATTCAGAAGTTTTAAGGTTGCAGTTCTTACAATAGTGCAGAAAATCGATAATATATATATATATATATATATATATATATATATATATATATATACAAAAGGTAAGATGTTTGTGTGTGAGTCTGTTTATCTGCCTGTATGTCTATTTTTTTCAGCCCTTTTATTTTAGTTTTTGCTTCAGGTTTGGCTCTAAGTATGTATAATTATAGTTCTTAGTCTCAGCCATGATATAATTAAGACAGACACAATATTTCATGGTGAATCGGAAGTATGGCCTACTTCAGGCGAGCCATCGTCAGCTTCCGTCTTTATTTAACGAAGGATTCAATACGAATTCGTTAAATAAAGACGGAAGCTGACGATTGCTCACCTGAAATAGGCCTACACTTCCGATTCACCATGAAATAACGTGTCTGTCTTAAATTTTCTTATATTTGCTCTATATGTATTTATATGTATATATGATTAGAGCTCTCTTAGAGAGTTAACGTACCACTATATGTAAAGGATACTCCTTTGGATTCTTCCATGCCCACACTACATGCTGATATAAATATATATATATATATATATATATATATATATAGGAAATGGATTAAATCCAACATATTTTTTATGTATCTCTTAAAAGTTATTGTTAATGGTAACGCACATATTTGAATAGATGCTCTATTTCTTATGATTAAACAGTTATTTATTTACTTATATTTACTGATCTGAATATTCGTGAAATCTCGTAAGAACTTGAAGTTGTAAGGATTCGAACCTGTGTACTGTAGGGGAAAAAAGTCATTTACCTCATGACCATGTAAATTTTCAATATCAAACAAAGCCCAAACATTACTTTTGAAAACCCGTTCTTCCCAATTGTTTCATGAGATCTTACGAGGCGGGAAACCCAAGGCAAATCATATGACGATTTCCTGTAGGGAAAACAGGTTGGAATCTTTCCGCAGGGCAGGGCGCATATTTTCTAACAAGATTTCTCGAAGATTTAGGCCGATAAATGTAAATAAATAAATTAATATACTGCTTAATTATAAAAACAGAGCATATATTTAAATACGAGTACCATTAAATATGAGGTTTAAACAAATAAATTATATATATATATATATATATATATATATATATATATATATATATTGGCTGAGGCCAATCGCGATTTTATTGTATAAAATTACTCTTTAATATTTTTCAAGTTATTTTTGTTTAAATTGGGTAAATATATCTGTTAAAATTGGAAGTCAGTATTAGTTTAATTTTTGCATAATTTACATGATAATTTATCCATCGCACATTGTGTGTGCGTATATATATATATATATGGATTGTGTGTGCGTATATATATATATATATATATATATATATATATATATATATATACGCACACACAATGTGCGATGGATAAATTATCATGTAAATTATGCAAAAATTAAACTAATACTAACTTCCAATTTTAACAGATATATTTACCCAATTCAAAGAAAAATAACTTGAAAAATATTAAAGAGTAATTTTATACAAGAAAATCGCGATTGGCCTCAGACACGGCCGCTAGACGACATCGGAATCTCCTGCAACTATTCTGAACGATCTCCTTGTTTAATTTGGTAAATACTGCCATTGCCCTTGTCTTCAGTTATCTTTGGTGTTAGAAAAGGCTTTTTAAGTTTTCTCGCTCGACCCACACATAATAATCAAAAGGGTGGCAGTCTTGGTAGTTAGGTCGCCACATATAACAGTTTGATATGATCACAAAAATTGTATGATATCCGTTACCGTGTTCTCCTGCTTGTGTGACGTGAGGTGTGTGGCATGTGTAGCCGAGTCCTGTTGCCGGATATACGGTCTTCCAGCATCCACCCTTTAGACCCAGGGCAGCAATAGTTCCTCAAGCCACTTGATGTAGACCTTTGTCTGAGGCATTCACCAACAAATTCCGATGTTCTTCTCTTATCAGAACGATGAAAGTGAGTTTTCAGAGCTGCCGTACCTTCTAATGATGATTCTAACTCTTTCCGAATCATCACTGTCTTGGGCTTACGGCCTATCACATTGAATACACCGATTCTCGCTCGATCACCACGTTGAGCCTGGTCAGTACTTTGATGGGTGACCGCTTGGGAATACCAGGTGCTGTAAGCGTTTAGTGACGGATGTGCGTTATGGTGCAGTGGATATCGGCTAAAAATGAGAAATCGGTGAGCCGAGTTCGAATTACTGTTAAATACGCTGCATTCACTTAAGCACTGGTACTCTTGGGAAAGATATTAATCCGTCCCTTCCCTCCAGTTATGGGTAAATAACAAGGGTAGGACTTGGGGGCCCTGACCTTAAAAACAAATCCCAATGAATCTTGATACTCGAAAAGAAAAAAAAGCATTACTAGACACAAAACTTATATATATATAAAATAACAATAAAATTGTTGAAAGAAAAAGGTATTACCAGCAATAAATAAATAAAAAAAATTAGTTGGCAATAAATGACCCGCCGAGGTTGATTTGCCATAAAAACAACCAACACCTGCATTGTTTTGAATGTTTGAGTTTTGTTTAAAGGCATATCAACTTCTGTCGGTTATTTAAGGCTAAAAGGTGGGGTTTTAAGTTTTTTTTAATGTTTAGTTATAGTGAGAAGGTTGATTTAGTCAGATTGTAATGAAATTTTTTTGTTTTTATCATTTTATTTTAGACAACTGAAAATGTCTTAGTTTTTATTTTCAAAAATGTTTTTTCTTAAAAAATATGTTAATGGTAATAATTTTTTTCTCAAAAATTGTATTGTTGGTCATATTTTTTTCTTCAAAAAGGTTTATTTTTCTATAAAAGGCTATTTTTATGTATATATTTCTATAAAAGTGTATTTTTATACTTTCATAGAGTTTTGATCCCGGTTTAGGGGGTTAACTATTTGCCCATAGCTGGGACCCTAGCAGATGCTACCATTCCGGGTCAGGGTGAACCTGAGAACAACAGCAATTGAGAGGTGGTTCCATGTTCCTCACAACCTCCCACTCAGAGGCGTTGCTGCTGGATGCAGTTTACCGTCATTCCCAAGATTAACACCCAAACGCTCTAAATATTCGTATATATGATCAGCAGTACAGCATGTCGTTTCTAAATTTCTAGGGGAGTGAATCATGGCGTGGAACACTGACCCTCCTATGCAGTGCAGTCGACAAAATAAAAAAAAAAAACAGACAACGTAGATGCGCAAAATTAAAAATATAAAATGTTGACAATTTGTTCAATCCATCCTGTATGTATGAGTGTGTATTAAATTCAGTTAGAGCTAAAAATATATCTGTAAAAGGACAATATATATATAGAGAGAGAGAGATAATAAGATAAATTAATTACCAAATAATCAACTAAATAAGTTTGATTAAAAAGAGCTTTTGCTAAATTTTTTATGCATTGTACTCGAAGATGCGGATAAAACCATTTACTCAACACCTTATCCAAAAATTGAAAGAATAAAAAAAAAATTAAGCAGAAATACCTTGTCAGTTCTTTTATTCAAACTTATTTGCATATATATATACGCAGTGTGACGTCATAGAACCGCATTACAAATTTACGAACTGCATTTGCTCTTTGGTAACTGTTATCGCTGCTTAGCAAATTTTTATGTCAACACAAGATAAAATCATATTTGATGGTGGATGTGAACGTCCCTCTAACCTCTCTGAAGATGGCTCATGTGAGCCGAAAGCTTAGAACCAACTGCATAAAAAAATATCCAAATGGAGAGTTTTTGTCTTTATTTTCACCTGAAAAATACGATGTTTAGAGCGGTTCATGATTAAACATAATAGACATTCATTGTCTCTTATATTTAACAGTGTATATATATATATATATATATATATATATATATATATATATATATATATATATAATTGTAACATACAACGTGTGTTAGCACGTGCAATACCCTGTTTTAGTCAGCCTCCGACCAGGGGTGATGTCACGGTTTCGGTGGCTATGGCGAGACCGCCACCCCTGGCGCCACCAGCTGCGTTTGCCACTAGGCATGGTATGAAGATAAACTTGTTGATTGTCCTTCTTGCATATTCTCATAAAGAAGTAAATAAAATGATCGTTCTTCTTTGCAGTTTGTATTAACGCGCTCGTGAAGGCAGAAGAAAAAAAAAGACGTTGTAGATGATCACACAAATATTTCATTTGCGCATATTAGATTGTGATGTTGCGTGAATTTTGTTCGCTTGTTGTTTTGATCTCGACCAAATCCAACTTGACGCGTTCTGTACCGTTGTTCGAATGTGCTTTTTAAACCACGGCGCTTTATATATATATATATATATATATTCAAATAAAACTCAGAAAATCACATATGTTGTATGGCTAATTCAGTAAAAGAAACCGTGCTTCTTCAGCAGCAAATTCTTTATTATGCAAATAATTTATTATTAGGACAAATTCATATACAGGAATATCACTCGAAAATAAATTCATACACCGTAAGATTACATGTGACAAGGAAAAATAAAAAAAAAATAATAAAAAAGAATAAAGGGAGGGAGAGTTAAAAGAGAGAGTAAATTATGTTAGAATTTTCGATATTTATCGGGGTTACCTCGACACAAAACCTAAGAACACTCGTAGACGCTTATAGTACAACTGTGTAAATTTTCAAGAAAATCTTTTCAGCCGTGCCGTTTCGGAGTGTATAGGTAACGGACACACACACACACACACACACACACACACACACACACACACACACACACACACACACACACACACAGAGACTGAGCTCAATTTATAAATAAGTTTAGATTGGTCGTGTTCATCTGATCGAACGTTTGACGGACTGTTGAATGACGAATTGATGACAGCTGCTATGCATGACCATAAATAACAATTTTCATAAATCTAAGGGAATGGACAAACTCTTAAATTACGTAACCTTTTTATAATAATGGCAATTTTAGTCAACCATACATGAAAATAAGGGACGTATTAAGTAAATAAAATTATTTTTAAAAATGAATAGCGTAACTACGTTTAATAATCTTTGCAATTTTAGACTCTTAAATTCCGTTTCCACTTAACTATTATATCACATTTTTACACGATTTTAAACAATTTATATCTCAAAAAATTAAAAAGTTCTTGTAAAAATTCATTATTCATCAGAAAAAATATTTTCAGACACTTATGTCCTTAATATTTACAAAAGCAATTAAAAGCTTTTCTAATAAAGTAATGTCATTGTTTTATTGAATTCATTATTTTTCAATTCAGAGCAGATTTTCATTTAAATAGCACTAACTTGAAAAGAAAAGTAGGTGATTTACAATCTCCAAAGACTCCTACTTTTAACAAAAAAAAAAAAAAAAAAAAAGTAAAAAAGATTTGAGTGGATCAAAAGGTTCTGTGAGAAATTACATTAAATTAAGTGGGAGGTAACATATTTACAAAAAAAAAAGTGTACCAAAATTTTCTATAAAAAAACATTTCAAAAATAATTTCATTCATTTGTAAATAAGTTCTGAAAATTTAATTAAAAATCGGACAATTATTGAATTTTTACAAGAATTTCCAAATAAATGTGTTTTTAACGGAAAAAAGCGCAAAAAAAAATCAATGTTAAAGTTAGAGAAGACGATGACGTAAACAAAACAAGATTTTAACCAAAATTTCGAACGTGTTAAAAAGGATTAAAATTTTTTTTTAAATATTTAAAACAAAAACTTTGATCTTTCCTTTTGATAATAATATAAACATTTTGATGGAAAAAGTTCATTCTAATAAATTTGGGGCCTTTTATTATTTATACTGTTTTAGCGATTTTTATTGGAAGTACCGAGATTAAGTATGGAGGTACTGATTTGAAAGTGATATCTGAATCCAGTTGATACAAACCTGTTATAAAGGTAGCATGTCTGAATTAGCGATCAGGTACAAAGACCACTTAACACAGCAACCACTCCATTTAACAATCATTTTGTTTAACCAACAATTCATTTAACGATCAACGTTTGTGGCGCCGATTCGTTTAATGATTGTTGTTTTTGCGACAATGAGGCGTTTTATATGTACTGACACAGTTGTGTAGGTGTGTTTATATATATATATATATATATATATATATATATATATATATATATATATATATATTTAGAAAGCCCACAAGCGGCATTTTATACTGATCACGTGTCAGTCTGGTTGGAGCGAGCTGTCTGGGTGTTTCAAAAAAAAAAAAAAAGACGATCTAAATCCTAACCCCTACACAGACGGGGAATTAGAGTCGGGTCGGGGATAGAACAGTAAGAACTGGGTTACTGAACAAAGTGAAGGTTAAAACATTAGGAGACAAGTCAAGGTTGCAGGAAGGAATAAAGAGGAATGAAAAAATGGTTTTGTTGTGTGAAAGAATTAGGCGAGACAGTCGAGATAAAAAAAAAAAATGAAAGCCACAAATAGGGGATAAAAAGAATAAATTTCTGGGTCAGACTAATGAAATCACGATGTCTGAAAAAATACATACAAGTATGCATATATATATATATATATATATATATATATATATAAAACAAAACACCAGTTTTATATATATATATATATATATATATATATATATATATATACAAATAAACAGAACACCAGTTATATATATATATATATATATATATAAATACTACTCTGTTTAATGAATTTAACATTGAGTTCTCTCGAGTTCGTCTCCTTTGGAATTTACCCAGATTACATACCAAGTGTACTAAATTATATATATATATATATATATATATATATATATATATATACTAGAAGTATAGGCCAGCGTTGCTCGGGTGTAATGAAAGCTTTAAAACTAATCCATGGTCTCGGAGCTCAGACTCTTTGGACGTTGACACAACAAAAAAGCAATAGTTGTTTCCAGTTCAAGCGAAACCGTAGACTGAAAGAAAAATGAATGGATGTAAGTCATATTTTGATTTCCTGCTATCGATATCAAATAAGTTTTTTTCGTCGTAAACTGAATTTTGAAAGCAAATTAAGTCCTCTGAGTAAATGATTTCATGGTTGAGACTAAGAACTACAATTATACTTACTTAGAGCCAAACCCGAAACAAAAACTAAAAAGGCTGAAAAGATACATACATACAGGCAAATAAACATACACACACACAAACATCTTGCTTTTTATAGATATATATATTATCGATTTTCTACACTGTTGTAAAAACATCAACTTTGATACTACTGAATATCGTTTCTTATGTCTTTGTCTATGAGTGTATCAGATTTGATTAAAATCAGACCACTCCTTCTATAACCCAATTTTTTCGATTATCAATATTTATCGTGGGTACCTCGCCACAAAATCTAGCTAAGAACACTCGTAGATGCTTATAGTACAACTTGTAAATTTTTAAGAAAATCGGTTCAGCCGTTTCGGAGTCTATAGGTAACGGACATACACACACAGACACACACATACACACACAGACAAAGATCCATTTATAAATAAGTTTAGATAGTCAGTTAAGTGCCATACGTGAAACACGATTTGGGCGATCATGTCTCTTTCGAGACATGACTGATTGGGCCCAAGATTTTCCCGCAATAGTTTGCCATCACTTACTGCGGGAGAGTGGTTGCCAGCCAAGGCTATAGAACTCAGTCTGTCTTGTTATTTAACCCTTAACTGGAGGGAAGAGACGGATTAATACCTTTCCTAAGGGTATTTGCGCGTAAGTGAATACAATGAATTCAACTGGAATTCGAACTCGGCTCCACGATTTCTCGTTCCGAGCCGATATCCAATGCACCACATCCTTAGACTGGGTTCGATAGCCTTCAGTCTACCGCAGAAAATAATGGCAACCTACTGCGGGATAATTTTCGGCCCAGTCAGTCATGTCTCTTTCGAGACATGATCGCCCAAAGGGCGTATCACGTATGACACTTAACTAACTGACTGACTGACTTCCTCTACTATCAACTCCCACCATTTGGCCATAACTATCTGTCGACCCAAGACATTACTTCTATCTGGATACCATTTTTATTTCATTTTCATTTTCAAAGGCTAAAAAAAAAAAAAAAGACTAATGCGTTTATTTAGTTGTACTTATTTATTTTTATCTCTATTTCTAACCTACTTAATTTATGTCGTCTTGGAAACGCAGTGCCTAGACAGCGAAGTGTGAAACTAAAACTTTCTTAGGCTTTGTTTCCCCATTTTGGCTGACTAAAACGATTTAGGTCAAGGGCGTTAAAGAAGCTGTACGCATTTAATCATTTCGCTGTTTTTGACCATCCCTGTCATTCCGATCCAGTATGACTCTGCGGTTTTTTTACACTTCGCGTACTCACACCACCTCGAAACGCGATGGCAAATATAGGGATTTAATTTTTTTTTTTTGTAAACAATCAAATAATTGTCAGATTTTAATGAAACGTTCCTGACTTATTCAGAAATTAAATAAACTACTTTTAAACGTTTCTTTTTTTTTTTTTTTTTTTTTTTTTTTTTAAATAATTTTACCATCACTCCGGGATGTGCGTTGTGGTGCATTGGATATCGGCTCGGAACGAGAAATCGGGGAGCCGAGTCCGAATTCCAGTTAAATTCATTGCATTCACTTACGCGCAAATACCCTTGGGAATGGTATTAATCCTACTATTCCTTCCAGTTATGGGTTAAATAACAGGACAGATTTTAAAAAAGCAAAAAGATTTTTGAAAGCAATGGCAACCTACTGCGGGATAATCTTCTGCCCAGTCAGTCATGTCTCTTTCGAGACATGATCGCCCAGCGTGTATCAGGTATGGCACTTAACTGACTGACTGACCGTCACTCCCCACGTCCGCCATCACTTATTTAATTTTATGAAATATCGAGAATTTTTTTTGTCAGTCGTTTTTGGAGAACGAGAAATTGGGGAGCCGAGTTTGAATTCCAGTTGAATCCATTGTATTCACTTAGGCGCAAATACCCTTGGGAAAGGTATTAATCCGTTTATTCCTTCCAGTTATGGGTTAAATAACAGGACAGATTGGGTTCTGTAGCCTTGGCAACCAGTCAACCGCAGAAAGCAATGGCAATCTACTACGGGATAATCTTCTGCCAAGTCTGTCATGTTTCTTTCGAGACATGATCGCCCAAGCGTGTATCACGTATGGCACTTAACTGACTGACTGAGTGGCGGTTACATTTGATTGTCTTAACTGTAAAATGTTGGGACCTTTTTGCCAGTCTAGTAGCTCGAGTAAACTCGTGGGGAGGGAGGCACCAAGGTGGTAAGCTTGTCGGAGCAGAAGCCGGGAAAATATTTGTAGAAAATACAGATAGAAGCCACATTCCGTCGGCTAGAAAGTGACTGAAGTCGAACTATGAGATTGAGACGACGACGTAGAAAATTCTCCTCAGGATTTTGTCGAGAACCTCGAGATGAATAACAGGAACACCCGACCAGATATGGCTGCAGTAATCAATTCACGAACGAATAATAGATTTGTATATTTGCAAGATGGTTTCTGACGAGAAAAACTTCCTAGGCACATTAACCCGATCTTACTAGCAGTATATATATATATATATATATATGTGTGTGTGTGTGTGTGTGTGTGTGTGTGTGTGTGTGTGTGTGTGTGTATACCTATTTATTTTGTACATATTTTATCTAATTGTATATATTTAATCATTTCCCATCAATTTTATCCCTACTCGCTAATTGCTTACACGCCTCTGTTCCACACTTTTTGCTCACGTGAATTTTTTTTTTCGTTCTTTGATCACTACCAACGGTTCTCTCCTGATGTGTTGTTGGCGAAAAGGTTCCCTTGTGAGATGTTTCCGTTTGTGATTTTTAAAGCAATTTGCTGGTTGTGTACCGTCAAACAGTTATATAAATGCATCCTCGTAACAATACCGTGTTTTAACGCTAACATTTGCCGAATACAAGGCTCGATAACCACGAAAGGTGGAAAGTTACTGTTAAAATTGGTGGTGCATTTGTACATATTTAAAATTCATTTTTAGTTTTACATCTAGTTTTGGTGCCAAGAAACAAAACAGGATTTTTACCTAATTTGGTGCTACTGATTCCAAAAATATCCTTCGATTTTCATCGCCAGCTACCGTTTTTTCTAAACTGAAATCGCACATTTTTTATAAAATTTATGATATTGGCTAGTAGCAAGATTTAGTATTTGTCTATATTTCTGGGATGAGGTCGTATTTACACTATTTACATTATTCGGACTATTGTCTATATCTTTGTTGCCATTTGTACGACGTTTTGGCCTTTGTATGCTCCGGCCTTCTTCATAAGGACACAGTGGATATAGACGTTGGTTAGTTCCTGACTTGACTCTTAGAGTTGTGAGCTTAATACCAGGCTACAGCAGTGGTAAACAAGTAACTTCCAGGGTTAGAGGGAGATAATTCATGACATCCAATCGAAGCTTTACGTAAGGAATGAGAATTATATACACCCAGTGATTGTAATAAAGGGTTCGGTTTGAAATTTCTAGCACCTGAAGAAGGCCGGAGCGGACAACGGTCTAAACGTCGTAGAAATAGCAACATAGATGAGGACAATAGTCCGAATAATGTAAATACTGTATCAACATTTAATTAATAAAGGTCGTAGAAACCTATCAATTTTCAGGTAGGCTGAGCAATTTATGTAAGCCACCTGATATAAACTACTTTTTTTAAGAAAAAAATGTTTTTGAGTCAAAAATATTAAAATAGAAGTACTGAACTTCCCAAATTCAAATTAACTCACAAACTTTATCAGTAATACACTTTAACAGTAGGCTTACGGCCATATCACATTGAATACACCGGTTCTTGCTCGATCACCGAAGTTAAGCAACGTTGAGCCTGGTCAGTCTCTAGATGTGTGACCGCTTGGGAATACCAGGTGCTGTAAGCGTTTAGTGATGTATGTGCGTTGTGGTGCAGTGGATATCGGCTCGGAAAGAGTAATCGAATTCCAGTTAAATACTCTGCATTCACTTAAGCACTGGTACCCTTCGGAAAGGTATTAATCCGTCCCTTCCCTCCAGTTATGGGTTAAATAACAGGGTAGAACTTGGGGACCATGCCCTTAAAACAAACTCTAACGAATCTTGATACTCGAAAAGAAAAAGTATAACTAGACACAAAATATATATATATATATATATATATATATATATATATATATATATATATATATATATATAAAATAAATTGTTGAAAGAAAAAGGTATTACCAGCAATAAATAAATAAAATTTAGTTGGCAATAAATGACCCGCCGAGGTTGATATGCCATAAAAACAAAACAACCAGCCAACAACTTTAACAGTAATACGATAATATGTGTATTAAGGTTCATTTTTTTATGTAGCCATGTAATTAACTTTCCGTATAATTGCGGCGATGTGAGTGATTAACAAGAAGAACAATTCATCAGGATATCAAAACAATGGAAGAGCACTACCAGGGACGGTGGTACAAACGAATGATGGCTGACTACTGCTGAAGTATCAAAAGGGACTTAAATAACATTGAACATGACAGCCAATCAAGAAAGACAAAATTCTTATCACAGTTCTTATGTTAACGAAGGTTTTATTCCTACTGTTAAATGAAGTGATGAAAATTGATGAATACTTGTTGGTCTTGGTATATTCAATTGTGTTATTTTTAAAGACTTAGGGTCTGATTGTTATTGAAAAAATAGTATTTCTCAATGAGCAGATCAATATCTATTGGTTTAGTACTAATTGAGAGGTTTCTACGATTTTACTTTGAGAAATATTGACATCAGTCAATATCATATATGCAGAAAAAGCTTTTTACACTGGCCAAGATGATTTTTGTGCCAAGAAACAAAACATTTTTTAGCTACTTTTATGGAGTCTGATTCCAAAAATGACCTTCGATTTTTAGCTACCATTTTGCTGAACTGAAATTGATCATTTTAAAAAAAAAGATCGATTTACGATCTTGGCTGATCGCAACATTTAGTTAATAAAGGTTGTAGAAACTTATCAGTTTTAAGGTAGATGGAGTAATTTATGTCACCAATGTGAAATAAAATATTTTTTATAGGAAAAAAAGTGTTTTCGAGTAAAAAAAAATTTCAATTAGAGCTACCGAATTTTTCCAATTTATTGGCAAAATAAACTTTATCAGTAATATACTTTGTAAGTAATACGCTAATATGTGTATTAGAGTTCATTTTTTACATAGCCATCTAGATAAATTTCCGTATAATTGCGGCGATGTGAGTGATTAACAAGAAGAACAATTCATCAGGATATCAAAACAATGGAAGAGCACTACCAGGGACGGTGGTACAAACGAATGAAGGCTGACTACTGCTGAAGTATCAAAAGGGACTTAAATAACATTGAACATGACTGACAACCAAGAAAGACATTTTTTACCATAGTTCTTATGTTCACAAATCTTATATTTTGCTGTTAGTTTATTAAGTGATTTGATGAAAATACTTTTTAGTCTTGGTACATTCAATCGTTTTTTAAAGATTTAGGCTTGACTGTTATCGAAAAAATAGTATTTCTCAATAAGCATACCAATATTTGTTGGTTTTAATACAAACTGAGATGTTTCTTTACTTTGAGAAATATTGCCATCGGTCAATATCATATAAACAAAAAACAAACATACAACAATGTTGTTTTTTCTCCCAAAAATGAGGTTGTTATGGTGCCGTATCTATAGGAATGGACTCTACCTCCTTCAATAAATAATAATCAGAGTAACTTCCGGGGACGCAGCTGTGACGCAGTCTAGAGACAGTCAAGATGCAGAGTAACTATACTGTTCGAACGTACGTATCTATTCTATTTGCTGATTATTAATACTCTCACTTGTATATATACGTTCTGTTATTCTAATACACTGTTTGAACCTACCTTCTTGTTTCTGCGTCTTTCTTTCTGGCCTAAACAGGCCACAACAACTTGTCGACGAAGATTTCACAACTCCGCAACAGAGGTATTTCTGTACAGCAAAAACAGTAGCAAACCAAGAAAAAGTGAGATTATTTACAGATTCAGTGCCCTAAAATTAACTAAAAAAGATGTTTGGTGTTGGGACACAATTTCAATTTTTTTCTTGACCAAGTGTTATCAAATCAGAATTGGTCTGCCCTTTCTCTCTGTCTCTTTCTCTCTCTGTACTTTTTGCCAACGTTTTTTGTTTTTTTTATCGAAGGGCCATTTATTCAGGGATCTTTTTGCCAGCAAAAACTAACCGCTGTTTATCATTTGTTTTGCTTTCATTTTTATCTTTTCGCGTTTAAATTTTTGTTTCACTGCCCGTTTCTCTCCATGGCTTTGGTAGTTTCCCCCAGTTAAAACCGAGTTTAAAATATTCCGTCAATAAAACCAAAATCCAAAATTAGCCAAAAACCCTTGGTCAAAACTGCCAGTCGAGATTTTCTAGGGTTGTTAACATAGATTAGGGAGTCACTGATGCCCATGTCATTAATTTGATCATTGTGGTAAACAAATTCCGTAATTACAAGCCCATTTGAGTGAATGTCAACCTTGAAAATCATTACAACCCACAACCACAACCGGCAATTGCAAGTGTTTATAATGATTAAGTGCTACTTGATTCCGGCCTGATCTCTGGACATCAACAGCCGGATTAAGGGTTTTAAAAGATTTGTGTAGGTTTACTTAAAGATAAAAAAGAGAAGAAAATAAAATTGGACGATGGAGGGAAAATGGAGCTAATGAAAAAATGAAGGAAAACAAAATGAATAAAAAAACAACAACGAATAGAAAAATAAATAATAATAAGAAAGAAAGATAGAAAGGAGGAAAGAAAGGGGAAAAAGACAACGAAAGAAAGAAAGTAAGGCGGAAAGAGAAAAGAAAGAAAGAAAGAGGAAAAGAGAAACAAAAGAAAGAAAGAAAGAAAGAAAGAAAGTGGGGGGAAAAGAAAGAAAGAAAGAAAGAAAGAAAAGGAAAAAGAGAAAACAAAAGATAGAAAGTGGGAAAAGAAAGAAAGAAAAGAGGAAAAGAGAAAACAAAAGAAATAAAGACTGAGAGGCGTAGGAAAACTTAAAATGAATTTAGAAAGTAAGAAACATTAATGAGAAATTCAAGAAAAGAAAAAGAAAGAGATAAGGGAAAGATACAGAAGAAATAAAAAATAAAGAAGAAAATAAATGAGAAAGTATTGAAAGGAAAGAGCCAATGAAAACAGCTAAAAGAAACAAATTTTAAATACAAGCAGGAAGTGAATTGTATACGGATATAGATGTCTGTTACATGATGTCTGGGTTCAAATCTTTTGGCATTAAAAATTTACTTCTATAAAGGAAAAGGATAGATACAAAAAGAGTAGAAAGTGAAGAGAAAAATGAAGAGAAAAATTGACAAAGTGTATAGACGGAAGAAAGGGGAAAGACAATAGAAACGGCTAAGAAAGAGAAATTTTAAATTTTGGCCGGGAGTGAATTGCAGATAGATACAGACGTCAGTTACATTGTTTCAAGTTAAATCCTTCGACATTTTAAAAAATAATGAAATCACATACACAAATAGAGAAATTTTAAAATTTTATAATTTATTTTCAGTAAAACGTTTATTACCATAATTATTAACTACCTGATGAGACATTGTTCTTCCAATGTCGAAAGAAAATGTACAATTTCGTAGTAATTTGTAGTTTGTATATGTTCTAAATAATTAATAATAAATATTAATTGTTTTATTTTTATATTAAGCACTGTTTAAAATTAATATTTTGAATGTTGCAATTCTTTTCTTTCTTCATTAGTCATTCGGATATATATATATATATATATATATAGAGAGAGAGAGAGAGAGAGAGAGAATTGAACCTAATGAGTCAGATAGTTACTTGTGTCGGGACTTTTTTTCTTTGGGCTTCGTGCTGATTTCTGTCCGAACACTTTTGACAGACTCTCATGTCCTAAGCACTTTTTTTTCTTTTTTAAAAACATTTTTCTTTCGTTCGAAAGTTTTCGAAGAAGATTTTCGAGACGAGTATAACTATATATAATAACGCTTATATATATATATATATATATATATATATATATATATATATATATATATATATATACACGCATCGTTCATTCAGAAATGTATTAGAACACTCTTAGCTACTGGCATATGTTTACATGGTATATCACACGCTAAAAGTCTACCTTGTTCTACCAAGCGCCCATAGCTGAGAGGTAGAATTGCCGACTGATGACAATTCGGTCTAAAAGCAATCGGTTGTCTGACCGTAATCATGAGCTGTGATACAGCGAAACAGATCTGTCTGCAGATTATATATATATATATATCACTACGGTTAGACTCCGATTGTTTTTAACCTAGGATTGAAACCCGACCGAGTTGGCGTCAATCGGCGATTCTACCTCTGAGCTATGGGCGCTCGGAAGAAGGAGGCATACTTTTTAACGTGTATATTATCATTATACACATCCAATAGCTGACAGTGTTCTAATTCATTGCTGAATGAACGATGTTCAGCATATATATATATATATATATATATATATATATGATGAACAGTTATAAGTCAGGTTTAAATTAAACCAGACCAGTAAACAGTTGTATTAGAAAGTGTTCAATACATGTTTAAAGGAAGATGAAGATTCAAAAAGTGAGCCTTTAGATATTTAGGTATGAAAGATCAGCCGGTTACGCTGCCATGGTTTTGACATTTTCGGTGTATATTATTACATATATACAATACTGGCCATAATTATTAGGCCACCACAGTTTTAAAAAAAATGATGTATTTCATATTATTTTTAGTATTTATTGCCAAGTGGATAAATCTGAATGAAAATAGAACGTGTCTTTTGTTATTATTACTTTGCATTATTGTTATTATTACTTTGCAAAATTTTACAAGGCAGCCAAGAAGCCTTTGCTTTGGCCAGCCAATAAGAAGAAGAGACTATCATCGGGAAAAGAGTACAAAAACTGGACACCAAAACAGTTCATTTGATGCACATGGTATTGTACAGTATGGATAAAAGAACCATTCTATTTTCATTTAGAATTATCTGCTTAGTAATAAATACTAAAAATAATATGAAATACATCATTTAAAAAAAACTTGGGTGGCCTAATAATTATGGCCTGTGGTGTATATATTATTATAAGAATTTAAAAAATTAAGTGCAGCATAATATTGTTAATTAAAAATCTAAATGAAGAGAGAAAAACAAATGCCCACTTGACAGAGTTTATAAAACAGACGAAGTTTTTAACAAAGCAGAACAAGATACAGATTGACGGAGACAAAATATATAGGGTATATCACAAAATATATAGGGTATATCACAAAATATATAGGGTATATCACAAAATATATAGGGTATATCACAAATCTACACTCAAGCGGGAGAGCCTTAAAAAATGTACCAACCTAGCCAATCACCTGTTTTTTTGTGTTTTTTTTAATCATCTCACCCCAAGCAAGGCATTCCACTGCCACAATTGCGCATGGGGCTACATAGGGGAAAGTAAAGAGAAGGAGTGGTTAGACATAGGGGATGTCAGGAGGAAGGTGACAGATGAGTAAGGATAGCGAGGATGAGGGTTGGGCAGATGGGAAGAGTGTTTTTTTTAATCATCTCACCCCAAGCAAGGCATTCCACTGCCACAATTGCGCATGGGGCTACATAGGGGAAGGTAAAGAGAAGGAGTGGTTAGACATAGGGAATGTCAGGAGGAAGGTGACAGATGAGTAAGGATAGCGAGGATGAGGGTTGGGCAGATGGGAAGAGTGTTTTTTTTAATCATCTCACCCCAAGCAAGGCATTCCACTGCCACAATTGCGCATGGGTCTACATAGGGGAAGGTAAAGAGAAGGAGTGGTTAGACATAGGGAATGTCAGGAGGAAGGTGACAGATGAGTAAGGATAGCGAGGATGTGGGTTGGGCAGATGGGAAGAGTGTTTTTTTTAATCATCTCACCCCAAGCAAGGCATTCCACTGCCACAATTGCGCATGGGGCTACATAGGGGAAGGTAAAGAGAAGGAGTGGTTAGACATAGGGAATGTCAGGAGGAAGGTGACAGATGAGTAAGGATAGCGAGGATGAGGGTTGGGCAGATGAGAAGAGTGTTTTTTTTAATCATCTCACCCCAAGCAAGGCATTCCACTGCCACAATTGCGCATGGGGCTACATAGGGGAAGGTAAAGAGAAGGAGTGGTTAGACATAGGGAATGTCAGGAGGAAGGTGACAGATGAGTAAGGATAGCGAGGATGAGGGTTGGGCAGATGGGAAGAGTGTTTTTTTTAATCATCTCACCCTAAGCAAGGCATTCCACTGCCACTATTGCGCATGGGGCTACATAGGGGAAAGTAAAGAGAAGGAGTGGTTAGACATAGGGGATGTCAGGAGGAAGGTGACAGATGAGTAAGGATAGCGAGGATGAGGGTTGGGCAGATGGGAAGAGTGTTTTTTTTAATCATCTCACCCCAAGCAAGGCATTCCACTGCCACAATTGCGCATGGGTCTACATAGGGGAAGGTAAAGAGAAGGAGTGGTTAGACATAGGGAATGTCAGGAGGAAGGTGACAGATGAGTAAGGATAGCGAGGATGAGGGTTGGGCAGATGGGAAGAGTGTTTTTTTTAATCATCTCACCCCAAGCAAGGCATTCCACTGCCACAATTGCGCATGGGTCTACATAGGGGAAGGTAAAGAGAAGGAGTGGTTAGACATAGGGAATGTCAGGAGGAAGGTGACAGATGAGTAAGGATAGCGAGGATGTGGGTTGGGCAGATGGGAAGAGTGTTTTTTTTAATCATCTCACCCCAAGCAAGGCATTCCACTGCCACAATTGCGCATGGGGCTACATAGGGGAAGGTAAAGAGAAAGAGTGGTTAGACATAGGGAATGTCAGGAGGAAGGTGACAGATGAGTAAGGATAGCGAGGATGAGGGTTGGGCAGATGAGAAGAGTGTTTTTTTTAATCATCTCACCCCAAGCAAGGCATTCCACTGCCACAATTGCGCATGGGGCTACATAGGGGAAGGTAAAGAGAAGGAGTGGTTAGACATAGGGAATGTCAGGAGGAAGGTGACAGATGAGTAAGGATAGCGAGGATGAGGGTTGGGCAGATGGGAAGAGTGTTTTTTTAATCATCTCACCCCAAGCAAGGCATTCCACTGCCACAATTGCGCATGGGTCTACATAGGGGAAGGTAAAGAGAAGGAGTGGTTAGACATAGGGAATGTCAGGAGGAAGGTGACAGATGAGTAAGGATAGCGAGGATGAGGGTTGGGCAGATGGGAAGAGTGTTTTTTTTAATCATCTCACCCCAAGCAAGGCATTCCACTGCCACAATTGCGCATGGGGCTACATAGGGGAAGGTAAAGAGAAGGAGTGGTTAGACATAGGGAATGTCAGGAGGAAGGTGACAGATGAGTAAGGATAGCGAGGATGAGGGTTGGGCAGATGGGAAGAGTGTTTTTTTTAATCATCTCACCCTAAGCAAGGCATTCCACTGCCACTATTGCGCATGGGGCTACATAGGGGAAGGTAAAGAGAAGGAGTGGTTAGACATAGGGAATGTCAGGAGGAAGGTGACAGGTGAGTAAGGATAGCGAGGATGAGGGTTTGGCAGATGGGAAGAGTGTTTTTTTTAATCATCTCACTCCAAGCAAGGCATTCCACTGCCACAATTGCGCATGGGGCTACATAGGGGAAGGTAAAGAGAAGGAGTGGTTAGACATAGGGAATGTCAGGAGGAAGGTGACAGGTGAGTAAGGTTAGCGAGGATGAGGATTGGGCAGATGGGAAGGGTGTTTTTTTTAATTATCTCACCCCAAGCAAGGCATTCCACTGCCACTATTGCGCATGGGTCTACATAGGGGAAGGTAAAGAGAAGGAGTGGTTAGACATAGGGAATGTCAGGAGGAAGGTGACAGATGAGTAAGGATAGCGAGGATGAGGGTTGGGCAGATGGGAAGAGTGTTTTTTTTAATCATCTCACCCTAAGCAAGGCATTCCACTGCCACTATTGCGCATGGGGCTACATAGGGGAAGGTAAAGAGAAGGAGTGGTTAGACATAGGGAATGTCAGGAGGAAGGTGTCAGGTGAGTAAGGATAGCGAGGATGAGGGTTTGGCAGATGGGAAGAGTGTTTTTTTTAATCATCTCACTCCAAGCAAGGCATTCCACTGCCACAATTGCGCATGGGGTTACATAGGGGAAGGTAAAGAGAAGGAGTGGTTAGACATAGGGAATGTCAGGAGGAAGGTGACAGGTGAGTAAGGATAGCGAGGATGAGGGTTTGGCAGATGGGAAGAGTGTTTTTTTTTAATCATCTCACTCCAAGCAAGGCATTCCACTGCCACAATTGCGCATGGGGCTACATAGGGGAAGGTAAAGAGAAGGAGTGGTTAGACATAGGGAATGTCAGGAGGAAGGTGACAGGTGAGTAAGGATAGCGAGGATGAGGGTTGGGCAGATGGGAAGGGTGTTTTTTTTAATCATCTCACCCCAAGCAAGGCATTCCACTGCCACTATTGCGCATGGGGCTACATAGGGGAAGGTAAAGAGAAGGAGTGGTTAGACATAGGGAATGTCAGGAGGAAGGTGACAGGTGAGTAAGGATAGCGAGGATGAGGGTTGGGCAGATGGGAAGGGTGTTTTTTTTAATCATCTCACCCCAAGCAAGGCATTCCACTGCCACTATTGGGCATGGGGCTACATAGGGGAAGGTAAAGAGAAGGATTGGTTAGACATAGGGAATGTCAGGAGGAAGGTGACAGATGAGTAAGGATAGCGAGGATGAGGGTTGGGCAGATGGGAAGAGTGTTTTTTTTAATCATCTCACCCTAAGCAAGGCATTCCACTGCCACTATTGCGCATGGGGCTACATAGGGGAAGGTAAAGAGAAGGAGTGGTTAGACATAGGGAATGTCAGGAGGAAGGTGACAGATGAGTAAGGATAGCGAGGATGAGGGTTGGGCAGATGGGAAGAGTGCTTGATAGAATGGGAGCAGGTTAGTGTGTTAGGAGGTGTCTATTGACCTTACATTTAAACTCCTGGAGATTGTAACCGTCGGGGAAGCAATCGTTTGGAAGAGAATTACACAGTCGGGAAGTGCGAGGAAAGAAACTATTGGAGTAGAAGTTACGGCTGCATTTTATCGGTTTAAATTAAAAGAATTTAAATTTAAATTAAAAACATTTACCTGTTTAAATTAAAAGAAAAAAAAGCAAAGACTCTTATGTAATTTGGAGCGTATTAAACAAAGGCCAGACTTTACAACGGTGGTGATGTCCGCAGATTGTGCCAAGAAGAGACGTTTAATCATTTTTTTTTAAAGTACCAAAGGATTTAGTTTTATACAGTGTAACGAACAAATGTATCTATCTGCAATTTACTTCCGGCCAAAATTTAAAATTTCTATTTCTTTGCCGCTTCTGTTTTCTTCCCTACACTTTCTTCCCTCTGTGCATTTTCTCACTTTTTCCTCTTTGTTAAATCCAAACGTCACGTGACCTATATCAGTATCTGTCTATATTTTACTTCCTACCTAAATTTGGGGTCTATTTCTCTCTGAACCGTTTTTATTGGCTCTTTCCTCTCGTTTATTTTTTCCTTTCTCTCTTATTTTCCTCTTTGCTATTTATTTCCTCTGTATCCATCTTTTTTCTCTTTCTTTCCCATATTTTTTATTTCTCTTTTTGCTTTCTCATCTTTCCTACCCGCCTTACCTCGTAACAAAATAAAATCGTCGGTGATGGTGGATTTTATAATATTTCAGTTTGAACGACCTCTCTGAAGATGGCTCATGTGAGCCGAAAGCTTAGAAGAAAACCAATAAATAATTATCCAAATGTTGGAGAATTTTTGTCTTTATTTTCAACTGAAATTAAAGCAAAAATACGACGTTTAGAACGGCTCATGATTAAACATAATAGACATTCATTGTCTCTTATATTTAACAGCATATGTTTAGAAAATTGCTTGCTCCCTCGATATACTAAATTTAAGTTACATGATGCCGCAGCATTAAATGATCCTAACACCAAGAAATTTCAATGAAACCTCATAAAACGTCAAATGCACACAGCCAAACAGGAATTACAACAAATCAACACTGAAATTGTACATATTAAAGGAATTTTACAGTCTTCTACCACAAGTGAAAAATTCAAGGAAATATTGGATTTATTATACAATACAACATAAAAGGAACATGAATCCCATGAACAAGTCATCCAAAAAAAGCTAAACAAATTATATAAAGGAAAAATACTTTTACCAAACATCAATGACAACTTCATTAACCTATCGGATTACCAACTTAACTCCAGATGAAATAGAATTCCTTAATCTCGGACCAAATTTTCATGTCGCACAGAAACCTAATTCAATGTTTAAACAAATGGAAATTGAAGCTTTATACCAACAAATACTTCAACTCGAACAGGACAACCATATTACTACACAGGTAGGCTTAAAAGATTTACTCAAAGCTGAATCAATCAAACACCGTTACCATAAAAATCCTAATGATATTATAAATACGCCTCTCATAAAAGCAGCCACACATCTCAAAAATAACAAAAATATTGTTATCCGACGTGCCGATAAAACCAATACATTTGTTATTTTAAACAAACAGGAATATCACTCCAAATTACAGGCCATTATGGACGATCACAATAAATTTATAAAAATAACTAGTAATACTAAAACCCAACTTAAAAAACATATTAATAAACTTATTACTGCAAACAATGCTGAAATAGGATCCTATAAATTTCAAAAGATTATAGGTGATTATCAGCCCGGCTACCTTTATGGAAATGTAAAAATCCATAAAAAAGATCATCCCCTCCGACCTATCATTTCTCAAATACCCACACCAATATATAACCTTTCCAAAACACTTAACAAACTAATTACTCCCTATCTTCCTGGTAAATATAGCATTAATTCTACGGACGAAGTTTTACAGATTCTCCATTCCGTAAAACCTAAGAATCAAATAATTGCATCTTTGGATGTCCAAAACTTATTCACAAATGTTCCCGTCCAGGAAACAATTGACATCATTATCCGTGATGTATACAACCATGTTACTCTCCCATCAATCAATATTAAACCTACTATATTAAAAAAAAAACTATTATTAGCATGCACCACACAAGTACCCTTTCACGATCCCTTAGGCAATATTTATACACAAATAGATGGTATTGCGATGGGATCTCCTTTAGGTCCCCTCTTTTCTAATTATTATATGGCAAATCTAGAAAATAAAATAATTAATGACAACAATAAGCCCTCTATATATATAAGATACATAGATGACATCTTTGTTTTAGCTAAGAATATCGATCAAATTAAATATCTTAAAAAAAAATTTGAAAGTCACACCGTCCTCAAATTTACATTAGAACTTAATATTAATAACAAACTCCCATTCCTTGATGTATTCATTGATTCTAGCACACATAAATTTACTACTTCTCTATATAGGAAACCAACTAGCATAAATTCGTGTTTTCTTAATTATAATAGTGAATGCCCCCAACGATATAAGTTAGCTGTTATAAAAAACTTACTTCAACGCACACAAATGATATCTTCTTCCAAATCTATATTTTATAAAGAATTACAGAACATTAAGCAAACACTAGTCAATAATGGATTTCCTAACTCCGTCATTGATCAACAAATTAAAATGTATCTCAACAAAATTAACAATAGCTCTAACAATAATGATAATATTAATAATAATGGTTGACATCAAATTAAACATAAACATAACACTATTAACTTATATTATTGCAACCAAATACATAATAATTATAAACAAGATGAAAAAACTCTCAAAAACATAATACGTAGAAATGTTAAACCAGTGGATAGTAATAATCAAATTAAACTCATTATATATTATAAAAAGTTTAAAACAATTGACCTCATAGTCTGTAATAACCCAACAAGCACTAAACTAAATTCTCTACAAAAAACCAATGTAGTGTACCAATTTACATACCCATTCAGAGATTGCATCTCTGATACTACTCAAAAACCTAGTACATATATTGGTTTTACCACAACCACGCTCTCCCGTAGACTTACATGTCATCTTTCTGATCAGAGATTTCTCTGAAAAAAATAAACATGTAGGTACCATCAGGCAGATTTTGGTCAACAATACGGTGATCCTTACTCATACACACAGTAAGAGGAACCTGCAGATATTGGAGGCCATGTACATCAAATCGGAACAACCAACACTCAATAAAATCAACTTTAAAACAGGAAATAACATATTACATTGCATTTGACTACATGGTTTTGTTGTCATTTCGCGCTATCCCGCGGTGTGACGTCATCATTAGGACTTTATTTTTAAGCAATATGGCAAATTCTACACGCTAAACGTTCCGTTTTGGAGAAAAGAAAACTCATTATCGCTAACGATCAAGAAAAATATCAATTTCAGAAATTTCTGATATTGTTCATAGGTCTAAAAGTGTCGCTCATCGTGTAGTTAGCAGGGATAAAACCGATAAAACGTTAGATGCAAAATCAAAAACCGGCAGACCACTAAAAACATCGCAAAGAGAAAATCGAAGAATTTTTTTCGAATAACTACAAAAAAATTTCCCGTAAATCTAAGGAAGAAACAGATAATAAGATCTCTAGGAAAACGGTTGCTCGCAGGTTAAAAAAATGCAGGATTACATGCTCATCTTCCAGCTTCGAAGCCTCTCATTTTAAAGCGGAACCAAAGGGCACGCCTGGAGTATGCGAGAGAACATGTTGTTTGGACTGATGTACAATGGGATACAGTTCATTTCAGTGACGAGTCCAAGTTTACTATATTTAGTTCTGAGGGCAAAACTTATGTACGCCGTAGAACATGTGAAAGACTGTCTTCTCAATGTTGTCAACAAAACCGTTAAGTTTGGTGGCGGCAGTGTGATGGTGTGATGAAGTGGTTTCAGTTGATCTTGTCATCCGCGTACAAAACAATATCAATGCTGAGATTTGCAAAAGGCTTCTTCAGAAGCATGTGGTACCAAGAATACACCATAATCTTTATGAATTTCTTATTTTCATGCAGGACAATGCACCTTGCCACAAAGCTCAGAAGATTATAGCTTTATTTGAAGAAGAAGGAATCACCCTTATGAAGTGGACAGCCCAGAGCCCCGACCTGATTCCAACAGAAAATGTTCGGAAAATAATTGAAGAAAGCGCTCAGAAAAAAACCCGAAAAAACAGAATCACTTATGGGAGTACTGAAAGACGAATGGGAGGGAATCTTTGCAATAAATTAATAAGATTATGTGGTCGACGATGCAGAGAATTCATTGAAAATGAGGGGATGTTTACCAAATATTAAATTTTGTTGATATTTTATTCACAGTCAAGTATTAACAAGATCGTTCCTTAACTTTTGCTCATTAGCTTATTTCCTTTGTTCTATTTAATCTTTATTTAAAAAAAAACAATGATGCAAATTTTTGTAACTTTGTATAATATTTATGCATTACACCAGAATATTTGTTCGGTAAAAATGTCATTGCTAATCATAAATAATTCTTAAATATTAATTTCTTAAAATATTTATCTTTAATTATTATCCAATATATTATTTTAAAATAAATTACAAGTCAACCATCCGTCCGTGCATGGAGTACTGCTGCCATTTATGGTCAGGTGCCCCTGCCGTTCTCCTCAGTGTTCTTGACAAGCTCCAAAGGAGAGTCTGTAATGTGATAGGTACTGATCTGGCGACTCGACTGCAGCCACTTCTCCATCGTCGAAATGTGGCCTCCCTTTGTCTCTTCTATAAATACTTTCATGGCTTCTGCTCGGATGAGCTTAAGTCACTGATGCCTCCTCAACAGGTGTTTACTCGTGCAACCAGACTGGCAACTGGGTCCCACCCATTCACAGTCAGGTTAGCCAAATGCAGACGACAATTCTACTCCTGCAGCTTCCTCTCTCGCAATTCCCGCCTGTGAAACTCACTCCTGTATTCTTGCTTTCCTGACGGCTACAACCTCCAGAAATTTAAATGCAAAGTCAATACTCATCTACTAACCACTGGCCTCTAGCTCTCTCCCCTCCCCTGTATAACCTTCCCTTTCTCTCCTCCTATGTATCTGTCATCGCACCTGCTTTCTCAGCTTTCTATTGTTCCTTTCTAACTAGTTTGTACTCCTCACTCTTTTCTAATTAATCTTTTTACACTTATGTAATCCCCTGCACATCAGTGGCGTTTCCGCCTTGCTCGGGGTGAAATGATTAAAAAAAAAAATAACAGGGTAGAACTTGTGGACCCTGCGCTTAAAAAACAAAAAAACAAAAACAAAATCCCAATGAATCTTGATACTCGAAAAGAAAAAGTATTACTAGACACGAAACTTATATAAAAAACAACAATAAAAATTGGTGGAAGAAAATGGTGTTATCAGCAATAAATAAATAAAATTTAGTTGGTAATAAATGACCCGCCGAGGTGTCGATATGCCATAAAAACAAAACAACGAAGTATATCGTTGTCTTTGACAAAAGAGAAAAAATAATTAAGTTTTTTTTAAAATTTTTCTAACATTCTTACATTTTTTTTTTGTGTGTGTGTGATTTTGGCGAGAATGCCACAATTGTCCATTGTCTTCTTAAGCTAATTGCAATGTGGCTTGTTTTAGGTGTGGTTAATTTCTCTTCATGTTTGACTCCTACTTGTATTCAAAGCAACACACGAAATACATCTTAAACAACGAAATATGAAGAGAAATTACTCACATCTGAGATCTTCCTGTTTCCTAAACTCAAATCCCACCTGCGTGGTAGACTTTTAGGAAAAAATAATGATATCATATGTACCGTGGAAGATGTTTTGGAGGAGCATGACGTCACCTTCTTCCGTGATAGTATTGTAATGCTCGCGCTACGCTAGTCTAATTTCATATAAAGTGAGGACTATATTGAGAAATAGTGAAAAAAAGGTTCTTGTTTCTTCAACTTCTGGGAGAGGAGAAAATGATGAGATCATTTGAGATAGATTTTGGTTTTGCATGATGCCACTTTCTTCCCTGATGATATTGTAATGATTAACCATCGCTAAAGTTCATTGATGTTAAAGAAAAGTTTATTGATAAATAGTAAAAAACATTATCCTGTTTCTCTAACACCTTTTGGGCGAGAAAGCAATGGTGAGATCATATGATGTGAGCTGGAGTTTTTGGATTTCCGGAGGCAGTGGCTAGTAAAGGAAAGGGTAGGGGAATGTTGGCTGTTACAGGGTTAAGCTAGAGGAATCTTAGTAGTAATTCCTCGTATGGTAGCGGGAAGCATGTGTATTGACCATTGAGTTAGTAGTGGTAGCTAGGAGGGAAAACGTTACTCCTTCACCAGATTTTTAATAAATTCTCTTGTGACTAAATTGAAGAATATAATTATTGCAATTTAAAAGTATTCCTTTGACGACACATACTAATGATTTCTCTATAGTAATATTCTTATTAATATATATATATATATATTGGTTTTATTATAACCACGCTCTCCCGTAGACTTACCTGTCACCTTTCTGATCAGAGTTCGATTAAACATTTCTTAGATTAACATAGCCATGTAGGTAATATGAGACAAACTTTAGTCAAGAATACAATAATACTCACTCATACACACAGTAAAAGGAACCTTCAGATATTGGAGGCCATCTACATTAAATCAAAACAAACCACACTTAATAAAATCACGTTTAAATCTGGTCATAACACATTACATTTCATTTAAATATATGGTTTCGTTAACATTTAGAGCTCTCACGCGGTGTGACGTCGTAGAACCATATTGCAAATTTACGAACTGCGTTTGCTATTTGGTAACTGTTATCGTTGCTTAGCAAAGTTTTATGTCAACACAAGATAAAATCGTCGCTGATGGTGGATGTTTTTATGTTAACGTACCTGTAACCTGTCTGAAGATAGCTAATGTGAACACCATCTTCTTCCGTGATAGGATTAAATGATTAAACCTAGCCGAACCAATTGTATTGATGTCAAGGAAGACAATGTTGAAAAACAGTGAAAAATAAAATTGTTTCTGTAATTACTTCACACTGAACAAACAATGACGAGATAATTTGTGCTGTGGAGAAGTTTTTGGAAGAGCCTGATACCATATTTTTCCGTGATTGGATTGCAATGAATAAGCATCGCTGGACAAAGAGAATTGATGATAAAGGGAACTGTTTGAGAAAAAAATATTGAAAAACTGTTTTGTTTCTCCAAATCATTCGGGGTGAGGAAACAATGATGAGATCACAATTACTTCGGATGAGTGTTTGGGGGAGCATGACGCTTACCTTCTTCCGTGATGAGATTAAATAATTAAGCGTAGTTGGACCAAATACGTTGCTATATAAGAAGACTATATTCGGAAATAGTACAGTGATGATAAGTGGGACTGAAGCTATAGGGTACATCAGCCATGCATGGTGCAAGGCCACTTCCAAACACAGCCAACAATCCCCGGAATTTAAAGATATCATTATTTTGTTGAAAAAAAAATAAGTGGAATTTTTTTAATAGAACTGGGTGCTATAACATATTTGTGAGAAGAGAAATGTTCGATGAGAAACAAGTAATGAATTAAGGGTATCAAGAGTTATAGTAGCAACTTGTTAGAAAGAGTTTATGCGTACGTACGTACGTATGTATGTATGTATGTATGTATGTATGTATGTATGTATGAGCGTTTGTTCGGTAGGAATGTCTTTCGATGGAGAAGAAGAAGTAAAAGGAATCAGCACACGTGAAAAAAAGGGAAGTGGCATTAAAATTTACTAGCCATTTCCTTACCCATTCAATCACAGATTGACGATTCTTTTGAAGTGCAGCTGCCAGGTTTACTTTGTCAATCTTGGCAGAATTCTTTTTGGGACGGGAGTAAATAGTGGTGTCATGGGTTTTATTTTTTAACCCGATAGATATTTATTACTATTTTTATTAAACATTATTTTTAGTGGATATCCATGTTTGCGAAAACGCTCTTTTTTATTTTAAACAGTAATTATTTTGCATACAAGCCTGCGTACTAGAGAAAACATGTGAGAAAATGAAAACAAAAATGCTTAACATCAGAAAGAGACATTTGAGATTTCTAGCGCACATAGATGAAAAACGGATTTAGAGAAAATGAAAACAAAAATGCTTAACATCAGAAAGAGACATTTGAGATTTGTAGCGCACATAGAGGAAAAATGGCTTGGAAAATCTGAGACTCCCAGAAACGATTGAAGGCAAGAGAGACAGAAGAAAACAAAGCCCGACATACTTAGTGAGCCTGAGGAAATAAATGGCGGAACAAATTTTAGAAGAAAATCTTCCAAAAATAAAATATACTTTTCTGAAATTCTATTTGAGGAATATTAGCTAATTTGAATAATAATTAATTTGATTTGAAACAAATAATATACATTTAAGCTTAAAATGAAGTGTATTTTCAAAACAAACAGTAACGGTGATTATGGAAATGCTATGTTATTGACGAGTGATGACAAACGCTGATAAAGTTTTGACACATATATTGTTGTTCTACGGAGACTTTATCTGTTAAAACATAATTAAAAAAAATGACAGGTGAGCCTCTTTTTTATATAATTTTTAAGTACGCAATAATCTGAAAATCTTAGAAAAGATTATCTGTGAGTTAATTTCAGGAGTAATTTCAGGAGTTAATTTCAGGAGTGTTGATTTTAAATTTACTATTGTCATTGCGCTTATTTTCTGATAATGTGGTGTATGGTCACTCATACTCTCAACACGGATAGGTGTATGCACACACACACACACACACACACACACACACACACACAAAAATGAAAAATTATTTTCACAATCTTATTGCATGATGATCTTTATTAAGCTTTTCAATTTTGATTAGTAAACAGAGTTTTGCTTAATAAACAATATCACCTAATCTAATCAAAGTAATGTAGAATGTTCAAAAACTCGAAAATTTATAAATTATTATAATTAGAATAAAAACAATTCTTATAAAATTCATTATTCAATAAAATTTCTTTCCTTACGATTACAATGGCCTCAATATATCTAAACTTATTTATAAATGGAACTTTGTCTGTGTGTGTGTGTGGTCCCTTACCTATAGACTCTGAAACGGCTGAACTGATTTTCTTGAAAATTTACACAGTTGTACTATAGGCGCCTGCGAGTGTTCTTAGCTAGGTCTTTTGTCGAGGTACCCCCGATAAATATCGAAAATCAATAATCGAAAAATTCGGGTTATAGAAGGAGTGGTCCGATTTTAATCAAGTTTGATACACTCATAGACAAAGGCATAAAAAACGATATTCGGAAGTTTCAGTACTTACAATAGTGCAGAAAATCGATAATATATATATAAAAGGCAATATGTTTGTGTGTGTGTCTGTTTATCTGCCTGTATGTGTATATTTTTTTCAGCCCTTTTAATTTAGTTTTTGCTACGGGTTTGGCTCTCAGTAGGTATAATTGTAGTTGTTAGTCTTAGCCATGATAGCATTTACTCAGAGGACTTACTTAGCCTTCAAAATTCAGTTTACGACGAAAAAAACTTATTTGATATTGATACAAGGAATTCAAAATTTGACTTACATCCATTCATTTTTCTTTCAGTCTACGTTTTCGCTTTAACTGGAAACAGCTGTTGCTTTTTAGTCTTTGGTGCCAACGTCCAAAGAGTTTGAGCTCCAGGACCATGGATTAGTTTTTAAGCTTTCATTACACCAGAGCAATGCCGGGCTATACTGCTAGTATATTATATATAAAAGCAATTAAATGCTTATATAATGAAATAATATAGTTATAATGCATTTATATTTTAATATTTGAAGCAGATTTTATCGTTCCGAGTTGATATTCATTGCACCACAACGCACATGCGCAGGGAAAGTTGTAACGTTTAAAAAAAAATGGATGCTTTACATTTTCCAAAATGCCTTGCTTTTAACTAAATAATACAAGGTTAGCCATCAAAATTTAATTCTTCGAAATTAATATGTCAGGGCGGGAATAAATGAACGTAAAAAAATATTTCTACCAAGATTTTCTCAAAATGATGATTTCATAAATAATTTCAGTTCTATCTGAATAATTTCTTAAAGTTTCATTAAAATTCAAGATTTATTTGATTTTTTCAAAATTTCTAATTAGTGTGTTATTTTTCTGGAACAAATGCGCTAAAATTTTTATAATCAGCTTTTCACACTGCTAATAAAACACCTCCCCACACTAAAAATAAAACAAAAAAATTCAAGATAATTAACCAAAGTTTCGACGTGCTAGAAAGGATTAGAAAAATTAATAAAATAATAAAAAATACTTTGGTTATTCTTCTTAATAATAACATAAATGTTTTGAAGGTAAAACTTTGTTTTTATTATGTTTGGGAATGTTTTTCATCATGCTATTCTGTTATTTAGTTAAAAAAGTGGAGCTAGCTAGCTGAAGTAATAAAAAGACGTCTAACTTCTTTGATTAAGAAGGAAAACTGTCTTTCCTTTTTTTAAGTAAAAGGGTTCGTTTACTGCTGGAACGTTGCAAAGAAGAAGTAAGCAGCGTGTCATACGAACAAGCAAAACAGCGTAAAGTTTACATTGCGAATTAAAATCTAATCCGATTTCAGGACAAATTAAAATATCCGTCTAGTTGCTAAGTAAACAAGAGACTGACATGAAAGAAAGTAGAAATAATGGATCCTTCTTTCGTTTACAGTTAACTTGACATGTAAAATCTAGTCAAGTGATGACGCCTTTGCTGATCTAAAAGTAACAAGAAAAACTATCGTGGTTTCCTTTTTCACAATATTTTCGAGTGCTGTAAGCCTCGTGGGAGAAAACAGAAACACGGAAAGCAATTGAAATATTCTGTTCCGGGAATTCGGAAAATCAGTCTTTCGGAAATTCGGAAAAAAATATTCCAGGAATTCGGAAAATAAATCTTCCGGAAATTCGGAAAATTTTTTTTCCAGGAATTTGGAAAAAAAATCTTCCGGGAATTCGTAAAAATAAAATAAACGCAAAACTTAAATAGGCACTTGCGTAAAAAAATGTTTTTAATTTAATATTTATTTGCAAATATGATTAATATCGGTAATCGTTCCTCCCGCCCATTAACATGGATCAGGCTTCTCTCCCTGAAAGCGAAACACTGCGCCTCCTCGGGTTAACTCTCACACCAGACCTCAAGTGGAATAACTATATAAAATCCATAGCTAAATCCGCTGCTAAGAAATTCTGTTCTCTGTGTTGGGTCAGGAGTTTTTCCCCCTTCCCAAAACAATCTTGCACATATACAAGCCTACCCTCCGCCTGTGCATTGAGTATTGCTGCCATATCTGGTCCGGTGCTCCTGCTATCCACTTAGGTGTCCTCGACCAAATTCAGCGGAGAATCTGTAATGTGATCGATTCCGACTTGGCAGCTAGGATACAGTCGCTTTCTCACCGACGTAATGTGGTTCCCTGTGTCTCTTCTACAAATACTTTCACGGCTACTGTTCCGATGAACTTAGCTCACAGTTACCCACTATATACGAATTTCCTCGAGCCACAAGATTAGCAACTAGGTCCCACCCTTTTACTGTGAAACCAATAAAACTGTAAACGCAAATTCTACTCTATCAGCTTCTTTTCTCGCACTTCCCGCCTGCGAAATTCTCTTCCGCATACTTGCTTTCCTGACAGTTACAATCTCCAAGAATTTAAATGTAAAGTCAATAGTCATCTCCTGTCTCACTAACTTACATCCCCTCTCTCAGGCTTTTCTAAATCCACCCCACTTTTATCTGTACTCTCTTCCCTCTCCTACTCTCTTCATGACACCCCCTTCAACCTCGCACTCCTCATAACATTCCTCCTATGTAAGCCCCTGCACCACAGTGGCAGCAAAATGACTTGCTTGGAGCGACATGATTAAAAAAAATATCGAAAAATTATCTCAAAAAGAGAATACTATAATGAAAAAGGCCCCAAACTTATTAAAAAAAGTTTTATCGTCAAAATGTTTGTTAATATTAATAGGAAAGACCAAAGTGTTTTTATTATTTTCTTCATTTTTAAAAAAAATTCTTTCTAGGTTCGAAATTTTGGTTAAGAATCACATCTTACTTGAGCCATCGAGTAGGTCTAAGATTACGATAGGGATATTTAGCGTTTTGTTTTCGTTTTTTTTTTAGTTAAAAACACATTGTTTTTTAAATTCTTGCAAAACATCCAATAATTTTTGTTTTTATGGCACATCAACCTCGGCGGGTTATTTATTGCCAACTAAATTTTATTTATTTATTGCTGGTAATAACTTTTTCTTTCAGCAGTTTATTGTTGCTTTTTTTATGTCTAATAATATTTTTTCTTTTCGAGTATCAAGATTCCTTGGGATTTGTTTTTAAGGGCAGGGTCCCCCAAGTCCTACGCTTGTTATTTAACCCATAACTGGAGAGAAGGGACGGATTAATACTTTTCCCAAGGGTACCAGTGTTTAAGTGTATGCAGGGTATTCCACTGCACTACAACGCACATCCGTCACTAAACGCTTACAGCACCTGGTATTTTCAAGCGGTCACCCATCTAAGTACTGACCAGGCTCAACGTTGCTTAACTTCGGTGATCGAGAGTGACCCAGTGTATTCAACGTGATATCGTGGACCGAACATGCGAGCAAAGATTAGGTATTGGAAAGAATGGCAACGAAAAGGAAATTAATAGTGAGCATCAGGAAGAGACAACTGAAGTTCCTGGGACATGCAATGAGGAAGGAGGGCTTGGAGAAACTGATAGTGACAGGCCATATAGAAGGAAAAAGAGACAGAGGAAGGCAGCGGATAACATATTTGCAGGGCCTGATCAGGTGGATGACGGAACGGGGATTGCGAAGTGTAACAGGAGAAAACATACTAAAAGCCACCAGGGATAGGGAAACGTGGAGAACCATGATTGCCTACGTCCTGAAGGGATAGGGCACATAGAAGAAGAAGTATATTTTATTTTGGGAAAATGTTTTTCTAAAGAGAATTGCTCTTTGATGAAAGACGGCTGAAAAAGGTGCTAATTATCTATTTCAGCAAATAAATAAATAAATAAATAAACCTATTTCTTCGAATCAATTTAAAATTAGTTTTTGAAGTACAGCAAAGCTTAGTGGAAATATGAAATTGAAGTTTGGAATAAAAAATAAAATAAAACTTCGAGAAAAATTTTTCATTATTAAAAATTCATTTGAAAGCATATATCTTTTTTTTTTCTTTACGTTATTCGGAGATTCCTGAATTAGTAATTCAGTCCGTTAAGTGCCATACGTGAAACACGCTTGGGCGATCATGTCTCGAAAGAGACATGACTGACTGGGCAGAAGATTATCCCGCAGTAGGTTACCATTGCATTCTGCGGTAGATTGGTTGCCAGCCAAGGCTATAGAACCCAATCTGTCCAATCTTCATTGGCAATATTAAATATAACTATTTAGCTTGAAATTCGAACTAAAATAAAAGCTTCAAAAAAGATTTTTCATTTTTAAAAATTCATTTCAAACCTTAGGTATCATATTTTTATGGGGGTCTCTGCACTAAAATATTTAATTTTTTACGGCATTATTGGAATGGCCAAGGATGCATTCCAGAAGCTTAGTAGAGTATTAAGACACAGGAAAATCTTTCCAGAAACAAATAAGAGACTTCTGGATTGCTATGTGATGTCTGTCCTTCAATACGGCAGTGAATGCTGGACAATATCATCAAAGATGAAGGAAAAATTTGAAGCAACTGAAATGTGGTTATACAGAAGGATGCTGTAAATATCATGGATCGAGCATGTGAGCAATGATGAGATTTTAGAAAAGATGGAAACGAAACGGAAATTAATACTGAGTATCAGGAAGAGACAGCTGAAGTTCTTGGGACATGTGAAGAGGAAGGAAGGCCTGGAGAATGTGATACTCAATAGACACATAGAGGGAAAGAGAGGCAGGGGAGAGAAAGCGTGCTAAGAGCCACCAGAGATAGGGAGGCGTGGAGGGCCATGATTGCCTATGTCCTGAAGGGAGATGGCACATAGAAGAAGAAGAAGAAGAAGAAGAAGAAGAAGAAGAAATGAACCGGTTGTTTAGCCCTTATGCTTCTTCTCATTTCCATTTCAAAACGTGGTATCTTGACCGGCCCGATAATACGTTTTAAGGTATTAATTAATTTATCATTTTTCTGTTTGTTCTGACTTGCTTATATTTTTATATATTAATTAACTATGAAAATAAAACGAATAATATTGTCTGTCATTAAGAATGGAGAGAAAAAACATTACATAAATAAAAGAAATCTGAATATAAACAAAGTTAATCTTTTGAGCAAAAATGTTATAATTTTAAACATGTTTCAACGAAAAGAAGAATATAGAACAACATGGGAACTGTCTTCCTAATTTTTCAAGCGGAGAAAAAACAACGTATGTATAATACGCACCATCAGCCTTTTGCTTTTAATTTTCATTCGAAATTTTCTTGTGTTATGCACAAGGAAATCTAATAAATCAAATGTCAAAAAAACGCGGAATATAAAACTGCATGGGAATTGTCTTCCCCATTTTTCAAGCGAAGAAAAAACAACATGTGTATAATACGCACCATCAGCATTTTGCTTTTAACTTTCATTCGAAATTTTTTTCTTATTATGCAAAAGGAATTATCATAAACCAAAATGTCAAAAAAAGAAGGAATATGAAGCAACATTCTTACAGCATGGGAATTATGCCCCATTTCATTTTTCAAGTGGCTTAAACTAAAAAAATCCCAATCCTGACAGACCTTTGTATTCGCTTTATTAATTTCTTTAATCAATTTCGGTACATTTTCTGTCTTTGAGACAAAAAAAAAACTTCAATAATTCTGATTCCTAAAGAACAAATATTAGTAACATATCAAGTACCTTTTGTAAATAATTGCTACCAACACCTACCTACTTTGTCTTTTATTATTTGTCGTGCCTACAGACTGTACTTTGCAATCTTGCCGTTTCAATGAAGGTTTTTAAGCTGAGTCAAAATTTCTGAATACGAGTACTAGTGTATAATACACACCCCAACTTTCTGCTTTTATTTTTCGATTAACATTTCTCGTATTCAGTCAGTTAAGTGCTATACGTGATACACGCTTGGGCGATCATGTCTAGAAAGAGACATGACTGACTGGGCAGAAGATTATCTCACAGTAGGCTGCCGTTGCTTTCTGGGGTAGACTGGTTGCCAGCCAAGACTATAGAACCCAATCTGTCCTGTTATTTAACCCATAACTGGAAGGAAGAAACGGATTAATACCTTTCCCAAGGGTATTTGCGCGTAAGTGAATGCAAGGGATTCAACTGGAATTCGAACTCGGCTCTCCGATTTCGCGTTCCGATTCGATACCCACTGCACCACAACACACATCCATTTCTCGTATTATGCAAACCAAAATAAAAATTATTCTGATTGCATATTGATTATAAATATTTCAATTCTCTTATCTTTCCTTATTTAAATTAATTTCCAGATGAATTCCAAATCCAGTCGCTTAGAAAGGAAATCGTATCTGGCCAGGAAGATTTGTGATCATGGGTAACACAAGCAAATAAATAAATAAATTTAATAAAAGTAAATAGGTTCTTCTGTCGCCCGATTCACACAACTACGCGGTCTTCTTAAGAAGTCGGGGTTTATCTCTTGTTTCCTGTTTAGAATTGGGTTTCCAGTTTATTCTAAAGTCAGCTTTCAGCTCTATACTACAAAACACTTGGTATTTCTTAGGCTAATATAACCCACATAGCAGTGATACATGGACCACGTACGCCAGGCAAGAGAGGCGTCTGAACACCTTCCACGTGAGAAGTATCCGACGCATATTGGAAACCTCATGGAAAGACAAGGTGCCCAACACTAAGTTCCTGTCTCGCACGTCTGCCAGCCATGGTCACACTCCTTAAACAGGGCAGACTCCGCTGGCTAGGCCATGTCGACCGCATGCCAGACGGTCGCATTCCAAAAGACCACTTCTATGTAGAGCTGGCCTCTTGAAGAAGACCCACTGGGCAGCCACAGCTGCGGTATCGTGACATCATAAAACGCGATATGAATGCCGTGGGAGAGCTTAGCAGTCAACCGGACCAATCAACTGGACCAAATGGAGATGAACCCTGACCCAACAAATAAAATCAACGGAAGAGCAGCTGACAGAAGTCGCCATGGAAGGGGCGAGTTCACAGGAAACAAAATGACAGCTCCGACAAACTAAAAACAAAACATAAATGCAGCCTCTGCAACAAAGACTGTCACTCCCGCACTGGCTTCTACAGTCACAGACGTTAATGCACCAGCCAAGCAGACAACTAGGATGTTATCATGGTCAACCATGACCGACTGAGGCCTACTACTATAATTTACATATTAACTCACTACATGAAGTGAACATTGGTAAAAAAAAAAAAAAATTATAGATTTTAAGAAATTCAAAAGACTATTACAAAAACTCTGACAAATTTAGAGTCAAGATGGCGCCAAATTTCTCACAGTTTTTCACAACCATACCACGTGTTGACCCAAGCCTCGTGAGATGGATGACTGCTGAAACAAGTCATCGTAACCGAGGTTGAGCATCCTGGCCTTGTTCAGACTATTGTTCAAGCTAGGTAACATGCTCTCTTCTAGAAACTGTTACTCGAGTCCGTTCAACATAGTTTCAATATAAACCACAGGTGTGCGTTGGACAAACACAAATATACCTGAGCGATAGCTGGATTCGGAGACAACATTCTTGAATACGAGTGGCTACCCATGCTGTTTATCCAGATGCATTTAAACTGTTTTAACAGCAATCATAATCGGTTCGATAAGGTGAAAGTGTATGTCAATTTGCGTTCCTTCACACCCTGTCGAACACATTGGCTCCTACAAACAGACAAAAACAAAACAAAACAAAAACAAAAAAAACGGAGTTTTGTTACCTTACACAGAAGTGGACGAAATTATTTCCCAAACATTTTGTTTTGCTTGTTTGTTTCGAGGTTTAACGACTTATCAATCCTTATGGGATAATTTAAGGTCATTTTCCTGAAGAAATTTTTCCTATAATATTTATCCCATTTATTCAAACCAAAAACCGCTATGATTTATTTTTCAATACGATTGATAACAGTTTCTATGGAAATAGATTTTTTCTTTTTTCTTTTTCTTTTATTGTCTTTTCCTTTCTTTCCTTTTCTTTTCCTTTCTTTTCTTTTCTTTTCTTAGCTGAATTCCTAGTCAAACACCTCATCCCCCTTTGTACTTTTTTTCCTTTTTACTTCCTTCCTTTTTCTTTTTATTCTTCCCTCTAGCATTTCCTTCGACCAGACAAGGTTAAATTTCAACTTTTAATTCTCGACTCAGTTAAAGAGTAGGGGTTTTCAAAAAATCTAAAAATAAAAACAGACATAGATTTCTGTGTGCTTTCTTATTAATCCCACCCCTTTAATTTTCCGTGATTAATTTTTTTTTAACAGCAAATCGTTGCTGATGACACGAAGAATTTCTCGTAGAAATTTCTCGTAGAAATGGCCATTCAACGAATAGGAACATCGGAATTTGTTTTATTATATATATATATATATATATATATATATATATATATATATATATATAGATTAATGTGTACATTGAGATTATATATGAATGAATATATATATATATATAGCTGAATATGTTGATCGTGATTGATTATATATATATATATGCCTTAATATGTAGCGTGTGAAAATACATACATACATATATATATATATATATATATATATATATATATATATATGTATATTACTTCGACAAAAGGTTTTCTAGTAAGGAACGTGTTACATAGCATGTGTTTGATTTTTTTATTTATTCAATTAAATACTATGTGTCTACATATAGATTTATATATGTTTGAGATATGCATACATTTCATGTTTAATGGAAGATATATATAAGAGGAGCAATGAAATGTTCTCGACTAGACAAGTCCATTATTGACCCATTTTCAGAACCTGGGTTGCAATGAGAAATATTTAACATATATATATATATATATATATATATATATATATATATATATATAAACTCATATATATATATATGGCTCTTTCATATGAGTAGACACAAATATATCCAATATATATATATACATATACAGATTTAATATCTGCGGCTCGTGCAGTTGTAATTAGATAGATAGATAGATAGATAGATAGATAGATAGATAGATAGATAGATAGATACACACACACACACACACACACACACACACACAAACACACACAAATATATCCAATATATATACATATACAGATTTAATATCTGCGGCTCGTGCAGTTGTAATTAGATAGATAGATAGATAGATAGATAGATAGATAGATAGAAAAACACAATCACACACACACACACACACACAAATACAGATACACACACACAAACACACACACCTATATCTATGGAAACATGTACTCTTCTCAGATAGATAATGGTGTTTGAAACAAAAGTGGGCATATCAGCTCGTATACTTAGAGACCCTAACACATTTCTTGAGATACGATTTTGTTCTTGATTCAGATAAGAAGCCGGAAACAAAAGACCTTGCTTGAACGTGTCGCCATATATCTTTCCCGCGTTGTCTCACTATCTTCATATATAGATATGCATATATAAAGAGAAAATATATGAAGATAGATTGACAAATATTTGTCTGCGGGTGCATAGATTACAATTCAGTACTGATCAGTATATATACACATAGAGACTTTTAGTAAAATGTCATCATAGATTTAATGCATATTTACATCTTTATAATACCAATAAGTTTATATATTACACCCACTTCTATTGAAGAGGTTAAGAGGCTCATCTCTTGTTCCCTGTTTAGGATGTGGTTTCCGGCATTTTCTTTTCCAATCTTCTCACTGTTTTTTTTTATTTCAATTGGAGTAGATAGATCTATCTATCGCCCGGTTCACACTCCACCCACATCTATTGAACAGGTTAAGAGGCTCATCTCTTGTTCCCTGTTTAGGATGCAGTTTTCAAGCTTTCTCTTTTCCAATCTTTTCACTGTTTTTTTTATTTCAATTGGAGTAGATAGATCTATCTATCGCCCGGTTCACTCCACCCACGTCTATTGAACAGGTTAAGAGGCTCATCTCTTGTTTCCTGTTTAGGATGTGGTTTCCGGCATTTTCTTTTCCAATCTTCTCACTGTTTTTTATTTCAATTGGAGTAGATAGATCTATCTATCGCCCGGTTCACTCCACCCACATCTATTGAACAGGTTAAGAGGCTCATCTCTTGTTCCCTGTTTAGGATGCGGTTTCCGGCTTTCTCTTTTCCAATCTTTTCACTGTTTTTTTTATTTCAATTGGAGTAGATAGATCTATCTATCGCCCGGTTCACACTCCACCCACGTCTATTGAACAGGTTAAGAGGCTCATCTCTTGTTTCCTGTTTAGGATGTGGTTTCCGGCATTTTCTTTTCCAATCTTCTCACTGTTTTTTTTATTTCAATTGGAGTAGATAGATCTATCTATCGCCCGGTTTACACTCCACCCACGTCTATTGAACTGGTATAGAGGCTTATCCCTTGTTCCCTGTTTAGGATGTGGTTTCCGGCTTTTTCTTTTCCAAACTTCTCACTGTTTTTTTATTTCAATTGGATTAGATAGATCTATCTATCGCCCGGTTCACACTCCACCCACGTCTATTGAACAGATTAAGAGGCTCATTCCTTGTTCCCTGTTTAGGATGTGGTTTCCGGCTTTCTCTTTTCCAATCTTCTCACTGTTTTTTTTTTCAATTGGAGTAGATAGATCTATCTATCGCTCGGTTCACACTCCACCTACGTCTATTGAATAGGTTAAGAGGCTCATCCCTTGTTCCCTGTTTAGGATGTGGTTTCTGGCTTTCTCTTTTCCAATCTTCTCCCTTTTTTCCAATTGGAGTAGATAGATCTATCTATCGCCCGGTTCACACTCCACCCTGCTCGGGGTGATACGATTAAAAAAAAATGATTTTGGGTAAGGTTATTTTATTATTTACAACATTTTCTTTTCCAGTATCAAGATTCATTGGGATTTGTTTTTATGAGCATGATCCCCAAGTCCTAAGTTTGTTATTTAACCCATAACTGGAGGAAAGTGACGGATTAATACCTTTCCCAAGGGTGCCAGTGCTTAAGTGAATGCAGGGTATTCCCCTGGAATTCGAACTCGGCTCACCGAATTCTTCTTCCAAGCCGATATCCACTGCACCACAACGCACATCCGTCACTATACGCTTACAGCACCTGGTATTCCCAAGCGGCCACCCATCTAAGTACTGACCAGAATCAACGTTGCTTAACTTTGCAAAACATTTTGTGCTTCGTTCTCATAAGTAGAGTGATCGATTTTAAATCGATATTTTCTTCCAGCAGTCAGAGTCCGAATCACTGCAAAATCACAAATGACCAAATTTCGTAACTGGCATGTTTTTTACAAATTTTAATTAATGATTACATTAATCATTGCTATTAAACTTTACTGTCAAATCTCGAAATAAAAGCTGTTTCGAACGGCCACTTTTTTTTGTATTGATGCAGGGTTCTATCCTCGATGCCACTTTGTACCCAATTTTCATCACCACTCTTCCTGACGTCATCAGTTATCAGCTTTGTACCAATAAAGATATAGATACCTGATAGACGTACCTGATATAAGTACCTGATAGACGTACCTGATATAAGCATAGGATGTGCGATGTGGTGTAATAAATATCGGCTCGAAATTCACTTTCCCTTGGAAAAGGCATTAATTCATCTCTTCTCCCTTTAACTATGGATTAAATAGTAGGACAGATTGGGTTCCATAGCTTTGGTTGGCAACTGATCTACTGCAGAAAATAATGGCATCTTACTGCGGGAAAATCTGCTTAGTCAGCAATGTCTCAAAAGAGATATGATCACCCAAGCGTGTATATACCATATAGTAATTAACTGACAGACCTATACTCTTAAGCGCGTAGCTAAGTGTTTAGAACGCTCGCTTGAGACTCGATTCTCACCTCGGCCGATTTTTTAGAAAGGGGAATTATTGATGTCATCGGTTTGGAGGAAGCAATCCCAGCGTTCGGTACCTTTTGAAAGTGCCTGAAAATCTTTTCACGGTTTGACCGAAGCCTTGCGAGGTCGATGGTTGTGCTGTCGCAAGTCATCCTGACCAAGGGCTTGAGCTCCCTATCCCCGTACAAAATGTTGTTCAAGGTAGATAACGTGCTTAGCACAAAAATCTGTAACGAAGGTCCTCTCAGCATAGTTGAGCATAAACAGCAGGTAGGCGTTGGGGGAAAAAAAACAAATATGCCTGAGCGTTAACTGGATTAGGAGACAGATACGTGGGACAATGGATATCGGCTCGAAATAAGATATCTGGGAGCCGAGTTCGAATTCCAGTTGAATTCCCTGCATTCACTTACGCGTAAATACCCTTGGGAAAGGAATTAATCCGTCTCTTCCTTTCAGTTATTGGATAATCTAGCATTATAATCTGGCGTTGCTCGGGTGTAATGACGTTGGCACCAAAGACTAAAAAGCAATAGTTGTTTCCAGTTAAAGCGAAACCGTAGACTGAAAGAAAAATTATGGATGTAAGTCAAATTTTGATTTCCTGCTATCGATATCAAATAAGTTTTTTCGTCGTAAACTGAATTTTGAAAGCTAAATAAGTCCTCTGAGTAAATGGTATCATGGCTGAGACTAAGAACTACAATTATACCTATTAGAGCTAAACTCGAAGCAAAAACTAAAATAAAAGGGCTGAAAAAAATACAAACATACAGGCAGATAAACAGACACACACACAAACATTTTACCTTATATATATATATATATATTATCGATTTTCTGCATTATTGTAAGAACTGCAACCTTGAAACTTCTGAATATCGTTTCTTATGTCTTTGTGTATGAGTGTATCAAATGTGATTAAAATCGGACCACTCCTTCTATTACCCGATTTTTTCGATTATGGATTTTCGATATTTATCGGGGGTACCTTGACACAAAACCTAGCTAAGAACACTCGCAGACGCTTGTAGTACAACTGTGTAAATTTTCAAGAAAATCGGTTCAGCTGTTTCGGAATCTATAGGTAACGGACATACACACTCACACACACACACACCTTTTTATTTATAAATAAGTTTAGATGTGCGGTACTTGTTGTACTTATCAGGTTGGAACGAGAGATCAGAGAGCCAAGTTCGACTTCGTTGCATTCCTTACATGCAAGTACTTTTGGGAAAGGTATTAGTCGTCTCTTTACCCCAGGTATAAGTTAAATAACAGATTGAGTTCTAGAGTCTTGGTTGGCAACCAGCCTACCGCAGAAAATTATGACAACCTACTGCAGGAAAATATTCTGCTCAGTCAATCATGTCCCTTTCAAGACATGATCACCCAAGCATGTAACACATATGGCACTTAACTGACTGATTAGATTGCCGGCAAGTTTTCATCGTTTCACAATTGAAATAGCTTGATGTAACTGTAAATTCTATGCTATCAGTTTTTTCCTCACTCGTGAAACTCTCTTCCACTCTTGTTTTCCACTTTGGTCTTCAAAAATTTAAATGCCAAGTTAATCGTTATCTTCTGTCATCTTGATTCCTGCTTTTTATTTTTTCTACGTAAAAATGTTTTTCGTTCATTCATATTATATTGAATCCGTAGAGAGATGGTTAATGCTTATTTATTTCGGCCTTGTGTCATACATAACCGAACTCATTACAGCTTACAAGCTTTATCTAGAACTGTCATCATCATTATCAGAAGGTTATTTTCGTTATCATCAGAAGGTTTTCATCAGTTGGCATGTGTGTATTTGTGGAATAGTAGAAGAAAAAAAAAATATATTTTTCATGTTAATATAGAAATTTATTTAAAGAAATTAATAACAAGAATTCGTATAAATTAATGTTCAGTTAGAAAGTTAAGGGTATCAAAAGTTGTAGAAAATGTTCATAGTAGTAATTGTTGAAGGAGTATATGCGTACGTACGTATGTATGTATGAGCGTTTGTTTGATATGAATGTCTTTGAATGGAGAAGAAGAAGTAAAAGAAAACAGCACATGAGAATGAAAACAGAAAGAGGACAAATGTTACATATTAGCTGTGTCTCTCGTTGTTCCCATCTGAGTCTTGACTGGTCACTGAATGTCCTTAAGTAGTGAATCTGATCATATGACCGGGTCCAGCGAGCATTTTCACTTCGGTGTGAAAAAACGTTTGACGGACGTCACATATGAATTCTCTATTTGCTATCCAATTAGGATTAAGAATTTTGCTTTTCACACTGACTTGTGAAATTTGCCATGGTTTGGGTTTTTTCCAAAATGTTTTTAGTCGTTTAAATCCAATTTTGCGGGTGCAGTTTTACTTCGTATGTTTTAGTTAGGGTTTTCCAAAATGCTTTTAATTCTGAATTTCTTATCCACCACAATATCACACTCAATAACTTCAGTATCTTAGTAGATTTATTGACATTCTGCGAGTGAACTTCAAATATCCAATTTAGCTGTAAAATATATAAAAGTGATATTCTGTCGGTTTTCCCTGGGACAAACATCCATTCATTTATTCATTGAATCGTAAGATAACTTGAAAAATGAAAGCCTTGGAGATCTATGCGTATAGGTTGCAATCGTAATCGAATAAAAATTTGAATAATTGATGAAGTAATCATACCTGGGAAATTCAGACGATAAATGCTTTCGTATTTCGTTTTATATATCTTTGTCGAGAAGTTCTTGTAAAGTTAGGTGGTACGTATGAAGGTCACGCGGTAGGAGAGAAGACAGAATAATTTTGTGGATAGTATGCACGCTTTATTTTATAAATCTTGTTTGTTTTTTCCTTCCTCCGTTCACATTTTAAAATTTTTTATCACTTTTCTATTTCTCTCTTTCTTTCTTGTTTTTTTCTTTTTGTACTCTCTTTATATCCCCCTTTCTCTATTTCTCTCCCCCTTTCCTTTTTCGTTTACCCCTCTTTCTCTGACTTTCTCTTTTTATCAATATTAATGAACTTTCTGTTTATCTATCTATCTATCTATCTATCTATCTATCTATCTATCTATCTATCTATCTATGTTTACATGTCTTTTGGTCTGTTTATTTTCAATCTATTTTTTCATATTTAATTATGAATTATATATATATCCAAACTGACTTCTCTTTCCCCCTTTTTAAGTACTATCACATACTTATAGTTTAAAATTAATATTTTAATTTTTAATTTATAAAATTTTGTCTTCGCCCGATCTGTGGCTATGCCTTTGACAATAGGGTGTCTACTGCTGATCTTCTTGTAAAATGCAACATTAGTGGAATTGAGTCTTTCCGGATACAGTCACAAATTCACTGATCTATCTATCTATCTATCTATCTATCTATCTATCTATCTATCTATCTATCTATCTATCTATCTCCTTCACTTTATTTATTATCTATCTATCTATCTATCTATCTATCTATCTATCTATCTATCTATCTATCTATCTATCTATCTATCTATTCAGTATCTATCTTTAACTTAATTTTCCTTTTTGCATTTCTCGCTCACTTTTTTCTTTTTCTCAATTCTTTTCTATCATTCTCATTCGAACATCTTTCATTCGAACAATTTTGTTTCTTTTTTCTTTCTTTTTTATTCGAATTTCTTGTTTAATCATTAATTCCTTTCTTCCTTCCTTCCTTCATTTCTTCTCTTTCACCCTTTTTCTCGTTTTGTCCTTTCTTTCTTTCTTTCTTTTTTCCTCTTACTCTATTTTTCTATCTCACTCAAATTGTTTCTTCCTCGACTATCACTAAACCATGTGTTACCAATTATACCCTTCAATTAAAGTGTTAATGTCAATTGAACGCAGTCGGTGCTTGTTAGATTCATCAGGTTTTCCGCAATTACTTAAGATCCATTTCTGTTTTTCGACATTTACAAAACACCCCCCTTCCTCCTAAAATAAACAGTCCATGATTTTAATCTGGAGATTAAAAATAGAATTTTTTGTTCATTTTTCCTTTAACCTTTTTATTTATTTATTTATTTTTTCATTTACCGCATCACTTTTTTCTTACTTCTTCTTTTGTGTTATCTGGATATATTCTTTCTTTCTTTCTTTCTTTCTTTCTTTCTTTCTACACCTGTATCTTTTTCTATTTTTGCTTTTTTATTATAACATTTTCTTTCTTTCTTTCTTTCTTTCTACACCTGTATCTTTTTCTATTTTTGCTTTTTTATTATAACATTTTCTTTTTTTCTTTCTTTCTTTTCTTTCTTTCTTTCTTTCTTTCTTTCTACATCTGTATCTTTTTCTATTTTTGCTTTTTTATTATAACATTTTCTTTCTTTCTTTCTTTCTTTCTTTTCTTTCTTTCTTTCTTTCTTTACACCTGTATCTTTTTCTATTTTTGCTTTTTTATTATAACATTTTCTTTCTTTCTTTCTTTTCTTTTCTTTTCTTTCTTTCTTTCTTTCTTTCTTTCTTTCTTTCTTTCTTTCTTTCTTTCCACCTGTATCTTTTTCTATTTTTGCTTTTTTATTATAACATTTTCTTTCTTTCTTTCTTTCTTTCTTTCTTTCTTTCTTTCTTTCTACACCTGTATCTTTTTTATTTCTTTCATTATTATAACATTTTCTTTTTCTTTCTTTCTTTCTTTCTTTTCTTTCTTTCTTTCTACACCTGTATCTTTTTCTATTTTTGCTTTTTTTATTATAACATTTTCTTTCTTTCTTTCTTTCTTTTGCATGCAACGGTATTTCATCTGTAAGATTGATTTTTGAAAATATCAGATGCACATATTTCTAGATTCGCAACAAGCCAGTTAACAATCTGTATGAATTTAAGCCAATATAGAAACCAAAATTGCTAGATGATACGATGCAACCATGTGACGGACTCATATTTTCCTTAAATAGTAAATTAACTAAACTTGTGGCTCTTAATCCAATTTATTTTGTTTGCATCATGCGTGCCCTCTCATCATGATTTATACCTAAAATAATATCCTTTTTATTAAAGGCATTTTTATAAACCTCAATTGCAGGGTCCCTTAACATAAAAAAAAAACACCTTCTTGCCATCAAGTCAGTTAAGTGCAATACGTGATATATTCTTTGGGCGTTCATGTTCCGAAAGAGACATGACTGACTGGGCAGAAGATTATCGCACAGTAGGTTGCCATTACTTTTTGTGGTAGACTGGTTGCCAGCCAAAGCTTTTGAACCCAATCTCTCCTATTATTTAGCCAATAACTGTAGGGAAGAGACGGATTAATACCTTTCCCAAGGGTATTTGCACGTAAGTGAATGCTAGGAATTCAACTGGAATTCGAACTCAGCAACCCGATATGTTGTTCTGAGTTGATATCCATTGCAGCACACCGCACATCCTGCTATTAAGTAATTTCCCTTAAAAGTGCTCTCGATTAAAATTCAGGATTAGTGCAACTTTTTCATAGAATTCTCTTCCACCAATTTTTTCCTTTTTTCGTATATATATATATAGTCATCCGCAGACAGGTCTGTTTTGCTGTCAGTACAGTTAGACTCCGATTGCTTTTAACCCAGGATTGAAACCCGACCGAATTGGCGTCAGTCGGCGATTCTACCTCTGGGGTATGGGCGTTCGGTAGAAGGAGGCAGACTTTTTAGCGTGCATATTATCATTATATACGCCCAATACCTGAGAGTGTTCTAATTCATTGCTGCCTGAACGATGCGTTGATGCTAGAGTAGCTACTGTTTTTCAAAGCCTACCATTCTTCCAGAGTGCTCAATCAGTGTGTGAGAGCGTAAATAGTCATCCGCAGACAGATCTGTTTCACTGTATCACAGCTCATCAGTACGGTTAGACTCCTGTTGCTTTTTAACCCAGGATTAAAACTCGACAGAATTGGCGTCAGTCGGCGATTCTACTTTTGAGCTATGGGCGCTCGGTATTGTTTTTCAGAGGTCCACTCTGACCCGGAGTGGTAGCAACTGTTAAGGTCCCAGCTATGAGCAAATAGTTAATCCTCAAACTTAGTCAAAACACTATGAAAGTATAAAAATACACTTTTATAGAAATATATACATAAAATAGACTTTTATAAAAAAAATATACATTTTTGAAGGAAAAATATTACCAACAATAGATTTTTGAAGAAAAAAATTATTCTCAGAAAAACATTTTTGAATACAAAACTAGAAGAGATTTTTTCTAAAATAAAAAAGAATAGATAGACAAAAATTTTCATTAACATCTGACTAAATCAACTTTTTCACTGTAACTGAACATTAAGAAAATACCTTTAAACCCTTATCTTTTTGGCATTAAATAACCCACAGAGGTGTTGATATGCCGTTAAAGAAAACTCAAACTCAACATCAAAATCATTATTTTTCATGCGTCTAAACCATTCTTTGTCCTTCAGCTAGAGACTTCTTTTGAGTAATTAGTGCAGTACAATTGCCGCAACTACACATTCTTTGGCATGTTTAATTCTATAAAAAAAACAATTTTTTAAAACTTCGGCGAAATGGCAGAGACTGAATTTCAAACTTGCTTATAGTACATCTTTATAGATATGTTACCATCTGAAACTAGACGCACGCAGATCTGGGAAGGCCATCTGTTGGAAAACAGCGAGACCTAGTTGAAATTTTTCATATTATAAAATCTCTCTCTCTCTCTCTCTCTCTCTCTCTCTCTATATATATATATATATATATATATAAGGCAAGATGTTTTTGTGTGTGTCTGTCTATCTGCCTGTCCTGTGTATGTTCTATATAAAAATCCACAATTTTTATCCGATTCTCAACAAACTTCACAAAAATATTTTCTACGCTTCCAGTCAGGTCATGGGCTACTTATTTTTTCCTATTTCCTCCTGATATCGGAAATCGATACCCCGATATCCGATCAGATTTTATCAAGATCAGGATTTCAGCCATTATAACGGGACTCTTGCTGCAGAATTAGATCTAACTTGGTAAAATTATTGTTTTTAGTCTCAAACCTTAGTAGATCTTTTGAGACTACTCATTTTACTCGATATCGGATATCGATACCCCAGATATTCTATTGAATCTGCATAAAAAAACGACAGTTAGCCATCAATATGGCTCATTTTCTTCACTTTTACTCCTGATGGGTACGAAAAGTTTTCGTGGACTTACTTAGGTTAGTTTAATTTTGGATGACTCATTTGATCTTATATTGGAAATCGGTATCCCGATATCCTATCGGGTTTGATCAAAATTTGAAATTTTCAGCCCTTTCATTTCGGTTTTTCCTTCAGGTTTTGCTCTAAGTAGATATAATTGTAGTTCTTAATATCAGCCTTGATACCATTTACTCAGAGGACATATTTAGCCTTCAAAATTCAGTTTGCGA
>JBBBDQ010002049.1:745000-757500 GCA_037127315.1 Ascarosepion bandense | reverse complement strand
ATTAGTTTTAAAGCTTTCATTACACCCGAGCAACGCCGGGTTATGCTGCTTGTACATATATATATATATATATATATATATATATATATATATATATATATTTACGATTCAATAATGCCAAATGGCAAATGCTTGCTAATCTAGTAACAAGAATAAATTTATTTGGTCAGGGCACAAGGGAAAAAAACTCGTCAGCGCAGAGGACATGAAAATATTTGTGGAAAGCGTTTTGGACTAGTTTTCGCACTGAAGGTTTTAATCGAGCTATGTCGGTTGCTATTCGACTTAGCACACTAAAATGTTAGGAACTTGGCAATCTTCCACTGAAAGCTGACTCCTTAGTATTCGGCTAACTGCCCACTAATATCAACTGCCTAGTAGTTCTTCTGAACTTTAATAGAACGTTAAAGAACTCCTATAAACTTACCAAGAACTTCTCCCGTTAACTTCCTTTTAACTCTTATTAATATAGGATGGGAAATCCATTACCTGAGGAATAGGTGTGTTTCTTCATAACAAAAAGACAGAGGGAAGCCACATCATGTCGTTGAGAAAGTCACTGAAGACGAGATGCCAATTTTGTCAAAAACCTCGAGATGAATGGCAGAATTACTCGACCAGATATGCCAGCAGTATTCAATGCTCAGATGGATATTAGATTTATAAAATGTGCAAGATTGATTCTAACAAGAATAACTTCAGATGCAGTCACAGATTCGACGTTGTCCTTATACTTCAGGTCAGTTGAAAACTGAGGCAAAAGAGGCGCAAACTGTTGTTCTTCAGGAGACTAGTGTCATTCATTCCGATGGCTGGTAGGAAAGCTTCTCTATTCTCGTTAAAGGAGAGCGTTTCCGTTTCGGATGCGTTCAAATTTACGAACCATTTTCTACTTCCGTCCTTCTCTGATTGAAAGTCCTTTTGCGAACAGCAACCAGGTTTACTCTGTCAGGCAGATTTACTATTGAGACGGGAGTAAATTACGGTATCATCTGAATAGATACCCAGTTAAAACCTGTACTAATATTAAATGTAATAGAATCTCTGTCAATAAAACACTTATTATTTGATAATTGGTTGACTATTCTAATGTTTTTTAAGTGATTGTTTCTCTAGTATAAATATTTATAATACTCAAAAAAGACAGAAAAAATAAAAAAATATTAGATTGGTCACATATGCACCATATTCTCTCGTAGGTGGACATATCATTAGTCAAAACTTATTACGAGCACAAAAAGTTCATAACATTCTGTCAGTTAAGTGCCATACGCTTGGGCGATCAAGTCTCGAAAGAGACACGACTGACTAGGCAGAAGATTATCCCGCAGTAGGTTGCCATTGCTTTTTGCGGTAGACTGGTTGCCAGCAAAGGCTATAGAACCCAATCTGTCCTGTTATTTAAGCCATAACTGGAAGGAAGAGACGGATTAATACCTTTCCCAAGGGCATTTGCGCGTAAGTGAATGCAATGAATTCAACTGGAATTTGAACTCGGCTCCCCGATTTCTCGTTCCGAGCCGATATCCACTGTACCACAACGCACGTCCGTTTCATAATATTACAAACAACAAAATACACTGAAATGAAATTAACGTAAATAATCGAACATCAGGGATCTTTCGATTTGGTAGGATAACCGTTACAAGCAAACATTTGCTGAATTCAAAGACTAATAAATACTACAGCAGACTGGTTCTTTAACCTTATAAGGATAACCACTCTAGCATAGTTATAGCTATGAGCTCACACCACTACAAATAAGAGAGCAAACTGGGTTATATAAACTTGGTAGTGCTAGAACAGATTGGGCCTTTAGGCTTAGTAGGGCAACCGGCTAAGGAGAAGAAAAGCTCTTTAATCCACTGTAAATCATAGGGTAGACTGGACACTTTAACCTTGCTAGGAGAACTGAAATATAGACAGAATATCCTGAATTCAAAGCATTATAAATAATAGGGTAGACTAGGATCTTTAGCTTTGGAAAGGCAAGCATTCTTGGTGTATTAAAACGGCAATTTCAAAACACTATATATATATAATAGGGCAGAGTGGATTCTTTAGCCTTTGAAGGACAACTAGACTAGGAGAAGGAAAACTCAGAATTTAAATCACTGCAAATTATAGATCAATATTTTGTTTTAAAACATATCAGGTCAACCAATGTAGTGAATTGAAAATTGTGAGTTCATAACCAGCCTGGAGAAGGATGGACTCTATCCGGTTATCTTCCTTAGAAATAACCATGCTGTTATATCTTAGAAAGACTGGAGAGATTATTTTAATGCACTTTTTGGATCTAGTAGGTGTTGCAGCATGTGCCCTTCATGACCAATTTTTGGAGTCAAAAAATCAGGAACTCTTTTTTCTTTCTTCAAACAAAAATCAGCATGAAGATCCTTTATTTTCGCATTTTTTTTTCATCAAAAACTCGGACTTTCGACCGTTGTCAATGTGTACAGTTTCAGTTCAAAGATGTTATGAAAGGTTTTTCTCTGAATATCAAAAGACAAGTTCTATCATTCTAGTGGAATAATCAACCTGTTTGTAAGTCATTTTGGATCCCCCCGACCTTATCTTGGCTCTGGAAATTGGTCTCTTAGGGGGTCACTACAAATCCTGTAGCAGCACCTAGTAGATCAAAATAGATATGCCTGAAGATAAACTCGAATAAGAATAATTTTTGGATTTCTTGCTCTCAAAACCTTTTCAAGTTCAATTTTTAGGTTTATTGGATGAAAATTTCTCTCAAAAATTAAAATCTGGTAAGGGCGAGTGGCACGGTTTTTCGCATCAAAAGGGACAATTTTTGAAGCAAGGACCTACTTTTGGGAGGCCTAGAAAAATAGGTACCTTAACTTCCCTGGAGATGTATTTCTTTCTAACTTTGATGCATTTAACTAGAGTCAAAAAGAAGAAAAAATTCTGAGAGTTTTGTTGCCAGGGCGTGGATAATACGATATGGAATTTCCCCAAATTGAAAATTGTGAATTCAAAACCAGCCTGAAGAAGGATGGACTCTGTCCGGTTATCTTGTCTTAAATATACCACTGTTGTTATGGCTGCTGACTATTTTGTTTCTACAAGCATAATAGGTTATGGAACGTATATTCTACAGAAGGATACTGAGAATACCATGGATTGAACACGTGAACACTTCTGAAGGTGTTAGGGCACTCTCCACCTTTGTCTTATAATGGACTGTTCCAACCACTATATTAAGTGGTAGTAGAAAGACCTCGGGGTTGTAGTAGTTGCCTCGCTGTAACTGCCTTTATCACTGTCAGCCCTCTGCCTTCGGGTAGAGGACGCTCTCTGCTTCCGAGCAGAGACCAATAACCCAGTCGTGGTTCCGCCGAAGGGTAGAAGCACGACTGAGTAAAAATAGACAGCCATTTTTTGGCCGGGCCATAAAGCCCGGAAATCCAAGTTATAAACTGACCATGTGTCCCATGTTGCCCTTACTAGGAGGGACAGCTAAATAATGTAGTAGTTGCCTCGCTGTAACTGCCTTTATCACTGTCAGCCCTCTGCCTTCGGGTAGAAGACGCTCTCTGCTTCCGAGCAGAGACCAATAACCCAGTTGTTGTTCCGCCGAAGGGTAGAAGCACGATTGGGAAAAATAGACAGGTATTTTTTGGCCGGGCCATATAATCCGGAAATCTCACTCATAACTGACCATGTGTCACATGTTGCCCTTACTGGGAGGGACAGCTAAATAACGTAGTAGTTGCCTCGCTGTAACTGCCTTTATCACTGTCAGCCCTCTGCCTTCGGGTAGAGGACGCTCTCTGCTTCCGAGCAGAGAGCAATAACCCTTCTACCCTTCGGCGGAACCACGACTGGGCAAAAATAGACAGACATTTTTTGGCCGGGCCATAAAGCCCGGAAATCCCAGTTATAAACTGACCATGTGTCACATGTTGCCCTTACTGGGAGGGACAGCTAAATAATCTAGTGGTGCGTGGCGTTGAGCATTGCGTTAGCTGTTCAGCTCTATACCAAGTCAGTCGAGTTCTTCCAGTATCGAACCGGAAGTGTGCTTTAGACAGACTCTACGTCTTATTACTTTACTAAACCATTGTTCCTGTAAATAACAACTCTGTTGTACATACTATTTTCCGGTAATATATTTCATTTACCTTATTTCCGTTGTTTGTAATTATTTATGTAACTATTTCTGTTACACACAACATAACAGAATGTTTAAAGAAAATGGAAAGAAAAAGGACACTTATACGTAGCCTCAGCACGAGAATTGATCTTTATAGAGCATTTAATAAGGAAAGAGGACTTGGAAAATTTGATACACACGGGATATATCGAAGACATAAGGGACAGACGAAAAAGGCACGTAATGAACGTTTTGTTTGTGTGTATTTTGAGCTTTCAGTTATCAGATTATTTCAATGAGAAAGAAAAAAAAATACTACTGAACTATTACGTCATATCAATTCTCTTATACCGCTGTAAAGGCTGGAGATTTTTCTCACAGATGAAAGGAAGACTTGAAGCATCAAAGGCGGGGTTCTACAGATAGATGTTGAAATGAGATGCCATATGATTATGGTCATTACACAGAGAGAAATAGGCATAAAATTTTAGAGGTACCCATGATGTCTATCCTTCTCGGCTAACACCCGCCATGTTACGCACATTGTAGCCCACCAGCGCCGTTTCTTTCGTATATATATATATATTTTTTTTTTGACGGGATGTAAGTTCCACTTGAGCAACTCCTTCCCACGAACAGCTGCTTCGTGGAACCAACGGATACTTTCCCGAACACAAAAATTTTGCCCTTTTCAAGTCTAGAGTGAAATATTATCTTTTTGACATATCTGCATAAACTTTACCTTTTAATCTGTAACTATATACCTTGAGCGGCTCCCGGGTCTTGTAGAGTGTGAACATCTCTCTCTCTCTCTCTCTCTCTCTCTCTCTCTATATATATATATATATATATATATATATATATATCACTAGGTATACTTTATTTATATATATATATATATATATATATATATATATATATATATATATATAGTATACCTAGTGAGCCAGACAGACCTACCAAGGTTTCACCTAAACAGATCGTCAGAGAAAGCTGGAGCCAGTTTTACCTGACGATCCTTTTAGGTGAAACCTAGGTAGGTCTGTCTGGATCACTAGGTATACACTTTACTAATTCCTCTCTACCTAAGTATTGAGCGCTTTTTGTTAGTTGATTACTCGTATCGGGGTTTTTCTTTGGGATATGTGCTGACTCGGTCCGAACCCTTTTGAGTGATGTTCATGTACTTAGCTCTTTATTTTTTTTAAAACCATTCTTTCCCTTTTTCGTAGATTCGTGGAAGGTTTTTCGACACGAGTATAGTTATTATCTCTTATATATATATATATATATATATATATATATATATATATATATATCGAACGCCCATACCTCAGAGGTAGAATCGCCGACTGATGCCAATTCGGTCGGGTTTCAATCTTGGGTTAAAAAGCAAGCGGTGTCTAAACGTACTGATGAGCTGTGATACAGCGAAACAGATCTATCTGCGGATGACTATATATATATATATATATGTAAACTTATCGCTATATTCGTTTCGAAAAACCCTCCGAGTACATATGCGGAAGGAAAAAATGGTAATAAAAAAAGAACGAGCTAAGCACTTCACATCAATCAAAGTACGTAGCCCAAAGAAAAAAACCTGAGACGAGTAACCTAAAATAAAAAAAGCGCTCAATACGCAAGTAGAGCAAACAAATATATATATATATCGGCACACATTAACAAACATGCTCGCAGGATGTAGTGCCAAAAGGGACATTTTTCCATGTCACCGTTTTTTTAACTTGAATAAAAGCTAAATATATGATGAGAGTAAATTGATTTTTTTTCGTTATTCTTATAGGATACAAGTCCTATATCATCCATCGACTAACTAAAGCACACAAAGTAAAATTGCACACCTGCAAAATCTGGTTCAAACGACTAAAAACACTTTGGAAAAACCCAGGCCAAGGCAAATGTCACAAGTCAGTGTGAAAAGTAAAATGCTGCATCCTGATTAGATAGGAAATCGAAAATTGATATATGACGTCAATCAAATTTGTTTTTCACACTTAAAGAAGAAAATGCCTGCTGGAGCCGATCACGTGACAAATCCACTGCTTAAACCATGTTCGATGATCGGTCAAAATCAGTCAGAATAGGAGCGGTATATCACAATGTAAGGAAGAAACTTCGAGCTGACTCGGTCACGTCTTGCCTTTACTTCCAGTTTTCTTTTCTTCTTTTTTACTCCACGCCGTTAAAGAGAACAACAACAACAAAAATTAAACACAACACTAAGTACAATTTCTTATTTGTTTCAGCTCCTCACTCACTCTGTCGCCAACCTACCAAAATACGGAAGGAACGTAAGACTTTACATGCTGCTACTATCAAACCATGTACTCTGTAGACATTTTAAATACTTACATTTCAACAATTCTTTCAACAATTTTAACTAAAAACTACATGCATTTTCTCGATGAACATTTTCCTTCTCACAAATATGTTACAGTGTTCAGTTAACAAAATTTTACTTATATTTTTCTTCTTCCAATTTTGTTATTCTGTTAATAAATCTTAACTTTAATGTGAAAGCAAAATATTTTGTCCTTCGACATTTCAACATCCAACCCTCAACCTTCTGATATTTAAATTGTGAGGACTTCAATCGTATTTACCAAACATCACCGAGGTCCCTACACTCTTAAGGATTTACAACAAAAAAATGAAACAGAATTTAGTTATTAAAGTATTTATTTACAGGAATAAATTTATATTTGCAACATTCTAAAAACTAATACAATTAAAATTAATGCTATGCAATATTTATCATTTTACCAATTTATAAAGATATAAATGTGAGAACAATTTTTTTATTTATAAACGTTTTCTATATTATTAAAATGTTAACTAACTGTAAGTAAATCCTTACTCTTTAACCTTTTATAAAAATCAAATCAATTAACCAATGTTTTGCCAACCATTCTAATAAATTTTATAATGGTGTAAATAAACATGTACTTGTGCATGATACAATCCCCCATTTTTATTTTGCCTTTAATTTTGGATTAAAATTTTTCGTATTATACACAAGAAATTTCAGTAAAGAATTTTTGAAAAAACTGGATGATTGAAGCAAACGAGGGGTAAAAAAAAAAGGCTGAAAATTTCTTGTGTATAATACTATCTATATTTTGCTCCATTGAAAAATTTCTTGTATTATGCAGAAAGATATTTTGAAAAGTGTGGATTGGTTTTCTTGAGTTAATTACAAGAATGATTTTATATTTACAACATTCTAAAAACTAATATGATTACAATTAATGCTATGCAATATTTATCATTTTATAAAGAAATAAATGTGAAAGCAATTTTTTATTCATAGATTTATATTCACTAAATTCATTACAAATTGATTAAATTTATTGTTAATATTTACTAAATTCATTACTAAATGAATCAACTATAAGAAAACCCCTATCATTCGATACATTTTGAATCAATTGGACTCTAGCTGATTAATGAACCGCTCCAACTGCCATGAGAGATACAGCCTTGGGCGAGCATGTCTCGAAAGAGATATGACTGACTAGATTTTTCCGCAGTTATTTGCGATTACTTTCTGCGGTAGGGATTGCCAGCATTGCCAACCAATGCTATAGAACCTAATCTGTCCTGCTATTCAACCCATAGATGGAGGAAGGAGAGATGGATTAATTCCTTTCCCAAGGGTATTCGACTGGAATTCGAACTCGGCTCTCAGATTCGGAGCCGATATCTATTACACCTCAGTTCACATCAAAACATTATAATCAGTCAGTTAACTGCCATACACCCTTGGGCGATCATGTCTCGTTATCCCGCAGTAGGTTGCCATTACTTTCTGCGGTAGAATGGTCGCCAGCCAACGCTATATATGTCAACTCAATCTGTCAACTCAATCTGTCCTGTTATTTAACCCATAACCGGAGAGAAGAGACGGATTAATAACTTTCTCAAGGGTATTTGAGCGTAAGTAAATGCAAGGAATTCAACTGGAATTCGAACTTAGATATCAGATTTCTCGTTCCGAGCCGATATCCACTGCACCACAATGTCCATCCAAAGTAATATAATAAATTGTTTGAATAAACAATCTAATAAATAAATAGTCGTTGTTTATTTTTGTCCATTTTCAAGAAGGAAAATGTATGAATTCACTTTCATATGCTTGGGGTTTTTCCAGTTCTAATCAACGCTTTTTAAGACAACAAAACTTTGCCAAAGTGTGAACGTAGTTAGAAAAGCAGTGTCAAAGTAAAAAACCGTCTTATTGCGGGCACAAAAGTCCATGTTTACCAAAATCTATTCCTAAGTATCGCGTAACCTATTGATGCCGTCTTTTTCTGTAATATTTTCCACATTTTTTTCTTTTCTTACAACCTTTCTTTTCTTTCCTTTCCTTCCCAACTGACAAACTTTTCCCCGCCCGGATCTCTGTTGACACTCTCCTTCTTAGACCTTTCTCTTTTTTCGCCCATAAAATCTGACAGACATATTGTTGCCATCGGAAAGAGCAATTAATCAAAAATAAAGAAAATAATAAATAAATAAATATGTAAATAAATAAATAGCATAAAAACTAAAATAAAAGAGAGGGTATCTTTTCAATAATGTTAAGAGGCAAGGAGTGTTATAGACTCAGGGGCACCTGCCAGACGCACTTACATATAAGCCTGTTTTAGATATCTAACAAAACAAGTCAGTTCTCTCGCAGACTGCCACACTTTCACTTTTTTTTTTCATATACAGAAACCAATATAAAATACAGGACACTCCTCTTTAAGAACCCGCAAACCTGTGTTCACCCCTCTTTGGAAACCCTGTAATTGTTTATATATGCTAAACATAGTAATCTTTGTATTATTAAATGCACAAGTTATAATATATACATATATGTTTTAGTCGACTTCACCCCCAAACAAGGCAGTAAAGCAACTAAGACACAAGTACTAGGTTTATAAAAATTAGAAACACCACCTCTTCCGATCTCAAGTGGAATCATTACATCGAATCAATAGCTAAATCGTCTGCTAGGAAAGTTGGGTCACTGTGTCGGGCCAGGAAGTTTTTCCCACCTAGGTCCATCTTGCATATATACAAATCAACCATCAAACCGTGCATTGAATACTGTTGTCATACCTGGTCGGGCGCCCCTGCGATTGATCTCAGTGTTCTCGACAGGCTCCAAAGGAGAATCTGTAACGTGATCGCTTCCGATTAGGCAGCTCGACTCCAGCTATTCCGTCTATTCTACAAATATTTTCATGGCTTCTGCTCCGACGAGCTTAGCTCCCTAGTACCCACTTTACATGAATTTACCCAAGCAACTAGACTGGCAATAAGGTCCCACCCTTTTACAGTCAAAACAACCAAATGCAACCGTCACTTCTACTCCCTCAGTTTCTTTTCTCGCACTTCCCGCCTGTAGAATTCCCTTTCGTATACTTGCTTCTCTGATAGCTACAATCTCCAAGAGTTTAAATGCAGAGTTTCAATTGACTCTCATTCTTCTCTTATCCATCACCCCCTGTGTCTTGTTCTTCTTCCTTTTTTACTATACCCTCACGCAACTCTCTTCACACCAGTATTCCCATCCTTCTGTTAACTATTTTCTGACAATCCCTGTAACCGGTTTCTCTTTCTTTTCGCTCTCCTCTTATGTACCCCACCCTGTGCAGCAGTGTCAATACTGCCTTGCTTGAGGTGGAAAGATTATTAAAAAAGCTTCTTAGCTAAAGAAAAGATTAGAACGCTAAAAGAAATTATATAAATCTACCGTATGCCCGTGTATCGAATACTACTGCCACATCTAGTCGGGTACCCCTGCTTTTCACCTTGGGGTTCTTGAGAAAATCTAACGGAGAATCTGCTATCGATCCCGACCTGATAGCTCGACTCCAGCCACTTTCTCACCGACGGGATGTGGCTTCTTCCTGTCTATTCTACAAATATTTTCATGGCTTCTGCTCCAACGAGCTTAGCTCACGGATGGCCTCTCCAAAAGAATTTACTCGAGCAACCAGACTGACACCCTTTTATAGTTAAAACAATTAAATTCAGCCACCGCTTCTATTCTAACAGTTTCCTTTCTTGCAATTCCAGTCTATCGATATCCTTTCGGTATACTTTGCTCCATGATGGCTACAATCTCCAAGAATTTAAATGCAATGTCAATTCCCATCTCTTGTCCACTTGACTCCAGTCCTTCTCTAGTCTTTTCCCCATCACTTCGTGTATTTTGTTCTTTTCCTTTCTCACTCTACCCTCATAACTGTCTCCACACTGGTATTTCCATCCTTCTCCGACACCCCCTGTAACTGGTTCGTCTTTTTCTTCGAGTACCCTCTGCTTAAACTTTCTCTCTTCTCTTAGGTAGCCCACTGCGAACCAGTGTCGGTACCGCCTTGCTTGGGGTGAAACGATTAAAATATATACATGTGCTGAACATACTACTCGTGGAACTTTTTTTCGAGAACACAAAATAAAATGTTTTTTTTTAAATTTTTTGTAATCCTTTCACTCCAAAAAGGCAGAAATGACACTGGTTGGCAAGGGGTTACAGCGAGAGAATAAAATCGGTACAAGGGACGTCGAACAAAAAGATAAGAGATGGATGGGAATCTAGTAGATAAAAGATTGCAATTGACGTTGCATTTAAACTTTTGGAGAATTTAGCTATCAGGGAAGCAAGAAAATGCAATGAGTTCCACAAACGGGAAGTGTGAGAAAAGAAACTGTTTGAGCAGAAGAGATAAAATTAGCCGATTAACCAACCGCTTCAATAAATAATATAATCAGTTACTTAATTACCATACGTAATACACGCTTGGCTGAGTATATTTTTCTGCAGTAGTTTGCCATTACTTTCTGTGGCAGTGATTACCAGCATTGCCAACCAATGCTAATGAACCTAATCTGTTCTGCTATTCAACCCATAGATAGAGGGAGAAGAGATGGATTAATACCTTTCCCAAGGGTATTTGTACGTAATTCGACTGGAATTCGAAATCGGCTCCCTGATTCGGAGCCGATATCCATTACATCACAATTTACAACTAAATAATATAATGTCAGTTAAGTTCCATGCGTAATACATGCTTGGGCGATCATGTCTCGTTATTCCGCAGTAGGTTGCCATTACTTTCCACGGTAGACTGGTTGCCAGCCAAAGCTATAGAAACCAAGCTGTTCTGTTTGATAAATCATAGCTATAAGGAGAAGTGATGTATTATATTATTACGTAGTAATTAGTGGGGGATCAGTTTATTACTTCATAACAATAGAAAACCGATCCCCCATTTTATGATCAGTAGAACCCTTAATCATGATTCCAACTATTATATTCAGTCAGTCAGTTAAGTGCCATATGTGATACACGCTTGGGCGATCATGTCTCGAAAGTGACATGAATGACTGGGCAGAAGATTATCCCTCAGCAGGTTGCCAATACTTTCTGCAGTAGAGTGGTTACCAGCCAAGGCTATAGAACTAAACCTGTCCTGTTGACATGACTATTTCGACGGTAAAAGGAATCGTGATGCCAATCTTTTAGCACGAGCAAATATATGTGATCAGGGAACCAGGGAAAAAAGATCGCCATAGAAGTTGCCATGAAAATACTTGTAGAAAAGACAAAGAGAAGCCACATTACGTCGGTGAGAAAGTGACAGATGGCGGGTTGCCAGGTCAGGATCAATTATATTGCAGGTCCTTCCTCAGATTTTGTTGAGAACCTCAAGATGAATAGCAGGGTCAGCCGACCAGACATGGCAACAGTATTCAATGCACGGACGAATGGTAGATTTATAAATGCGTAAAATGTATTCTGCTACGGCTATATCGTGTTGAATACACCGGTTTCCGTCCGATCACCGAAGTTAAGAAACATCGAGCCTGGTCAGTACTTAAATGGGTGACCATTTGGGAATACCAGGTGCTATAAACATAAAGACCAAGAATGGTCCACTGGCTAACAACCCTGCCCCGTAAAAAACAGTTTGTTACAGAAACAGCAACAGAAATGTTGCTGCCCTATGCACTATCTGGGTGTGATGGATAAATAATAATAATAATAATAATAATAATAATAATAATGATGATGATGATGCATTCTGACGAGGAAAAGTTTCTGGCCCGGCACAGTGACCCTAACCTCTCTAGCAGTTGATGCAGCTATTTACTTAATGTAGTCATTCCATTTGAGGTCATTTGAGACAGTGAGATTAATAATATATATATATATATATATATATATATATTTTAATTCAGATACTTCAATCCAAGGGAAAAAAGCAGGAAGGTAAATTCCAAAAAACCCGATCCTAATTAATATTAAAAATTTATTTTAATATTAAAAAATGATACAGGAAGAGAGCTCCATGTAATAAAATATTAC
>JBBBDQ010002049.1:722500-740000 GCA_037127315.1 Ascarosepion bandense | reverse complement strand
CGACAATGTTCATTAAAATATTTGAAGTTTTCATTCCAATGGAACGATTTTTAATGAACTTTATAAAAAACCGGTGTGTAATACTTTTGCTTCTCACTATATATATATATATATATATATATATATATATATATATAGATGTCTTTATATTAAATCCATAGTTTTCTATAACATAAGAGCTGTTGTACACTAATTACATTATTTGGACAATTGTCTTCATCTTCGTTACCATTTCCACTAATTCTCGGCCGTTGTACGCTCCGGCCTTCTTTACGTGCTAGAAATTTCGAACCAAAACCTTTATTACCATCACTGGGGTATATCAGTCTCATTCCTTGTGGGAAGCTGCTTTCTTAAGGACACATGGCCCAGTGAATGTAGGCGTTGGTTAGTTCCAGTGATTTGACCCAAAGAATTTTAAGTTCAATACCAGGCTATAGCAGTTATGAACAAATAACTTAGAACGTTGGGTTAAAGGAAGATAACTCATGACTACCAGAAGCGGCTTCGCACATGGAATGAGAATATTATACCCCAGTGATCGTAATAAAGGGTTGGGTTCGAAATTCCTAGCACCTGAAGAAAAACGGAGCGTACAACGGCAGAAACGTGGCAACGAAGATAAGGACAATCGTCCGAATCATGTAAATAGTTTAAATACTCCCTCATCTCAGAAATAGTAACAAATACTGAAGAGCTATCGTGTTTCGTTACTACTTATTAGTACCTTATCAGGTAGAGAAATATTTCACATTCGAAAAAATAGTCGATCAAAAACATCAGAATGATTGACAAAATCTTACTAAAATAAAAGTTACATCATATCCAAATGAAAATAGCGTTCATAATTCATTAGTACTTTATGTGTAAACCTTTACTTTCAATAACAGCTTGACATCTTTTGCTACATGAGCGAATTAATGTCTTGCATTCATTAACGGATATTTTCTCCCATTCTCCTTTCAAATTAATTCATAGTTCTTCGATGTTTGTTGGATTCTTTTTTTTTATCATATCACCCTGTGCAAGGCAGTAACGCCACTGATGTGCAGGGGGCTACGTGAGAGTGATTTGGAAAAGAGAAAGCCGGAAACCACATCCTAAACAGAGAACACGGGATGAGCCTCTACACCTGTACAATAGACGTGGGTGGAGTGTGAACCGGACGATAGTTTAGTCTATCTACTCCAACCGAAAAAAAAAAAAATGAAAACGAAAAAAAAGAAAAAGATAAGTGGAAAGATTGGGAAAGAGAAAGCCGGAAACCACATCCTAAACAGGGAACAAGGGATGAGCCTCTACACCTGTACAATAGACTCCTTAGCTCTTTCATTTAGTAACTTTCAAACATTCTAAATAGGATTCATGTCTGGGTTTTGAGTAGGCCTCTCCATAACAATAACTTTCTCCTCAGAAAGATATGTCTTAACAGACTTCACTGTGTAACATGGCGCTTTATCATGTATATATATAGCTGGTTGATTAATTGCACTTCTCAAAATAGGTACAACACGTTTCTTCAATATCTCTTTGTATACAGTTGCGTTAATTTTACCGTGTAGCCAAACAAGAGGTCCTGTACCATCAGATGAAATCATGCCAAACACCATCACACTTCCTCCTCCAAATTTAACGCTAATGTTAGTGCACTACGGCAAATATCGTTCCTTAGTACTGCGTCGAACGAACCTTCACCTGTCACAACTTTGACTCATCGCTGAAATGAACACAATCTCACTGTTCTTCTGTCCATATGAGGTGTACAGTGGCAAACTTCAACCGGCTCATTTGATTCCTTTTAGAAACGTAAGGCTTGGTAGAAGCTAATCGACTGTTCGGATTTATTTTATTAAGTCTTCGGGAAATAGTGCGCCTTGATATTTTAATGCCAAGGTTAGCATTAGTTCTTTTTTTTTCTTTATCAATGCATCTATCTTCCCTTGAAGGTGGTTTCTTGGTTTCACATGAGCCAGTTTGCTCAGGTTATCTTAAAATACTAAAAATAACACTTTTAGATTTCCCAACACTCTTTGAAATATTCCCAATCCAGAGTTTATCTTCATTACGTCAATTGACTATCAGTTTTCTAAGTATCAATGACGTCACAGATTTTTTCGCCATGCTTACAATGCAAGAGCCAGTAAAGAGCCGGTGTAATTTAGTAAAATACCCGATTTTATATTCTTACCCTAAAAAATGTCAGTTATGCAAATGAATTATTAAATTTTATGGATTTATTTAATCGTTCTGATGTTTTTGATCATCTATTTTTTTTTCGAATGTTATATAATTATTCTTATAACATTATAAAGATAAGTTTATTTGGATTTATATTTTGAAATTATATAATTTACTTTTATTTCCTTACTTTTCCTTGATAAAATGTTCTATGAAGCTTTAAAATAAAAAGTTATTTCGTATTTAGATTTTTTCTTAACATCGTTCTGATCTTTATGCTCGCTACTGTATATAGAAATTAAAGAGTTTAGAAACAACACATTTGTTAACATATCCAGTCAATTATAGGAAGAGTTGTGGAAGAGTTGTCAATTATAGGAAGAGTTATAGGAAGAGTTGTAGGGTTATACTAGGTTAATTGTTAGGTACTTTAAGTTGTAACAAAAGAAAAAAAATGATTGACCGAAACACAGAGCTAAATCTCAAACAGATTTTTAATTTACAAAAAACACAAAATAAAATGTATGCATATATAACAATTTTTACATTAAAAACAAGAAACAGAGTTTACTACTGGCAGAATTACGAGTAAGAGTTACAAAAAGGAAGGAAGGTGTCAAGTATCTTTGCTCACCGGCCTTGTATTGAATACTGCTGCCACATCTTGTCTGGTGGACCCTGCTGTTCACCTCGGGGTTCTTGACAGAATCCACCGTAGAATCTGTAATGTGATAGATACCGACTTGGCAGCTCGGCTGCAGTCGCTATCTCATTGGCGTGACGTGGCTTCCCTGTGCCTCTTCTATAAATACTTTCACTGTTTCTGCTCTAATGAACTTAGATCACTGATACCTCCTAAGTATGAATTTACACGAGCAACTAGATTAGCCACTAGGTCCCACCGTTTTACAGTGTAACCGATAAAATGTAACCGCAATTTGTACTCTAACAGCTTCTTTTTATTGCACTTCCTGCATGTGGAATTCCCTTCCATATACTTGCTTCCCCGACAACTACAATCTCCAGGAATTTAAATGTAAGGTCAATAGACATCTCCTATCGCACTAACTTGCATCCATACTCTCAAGCTCTTTTTTCTCTCTACTCCTCTATTCTCGGTATTCACATCTGTCTATTACACTTCTCTCGACATTTCCCATAATTAAACCCCCTTCTCATCACTTTCCCCTATGTAACCCCCTGCGCAACAGTGGCTGTAGAATGCTGTGCTTAGGATGAGAAGATTTTTTTAAAAAGTTAAGCTAGCAAAATAGTTTAATTGCTATACTTTTTGGAAATAATCAAATGTGTATATAAAGAATATTTTTTTTTTGGTCAATGAAAAAATCAAAATATTCTATTTACTCATTTAGTTCTATGAGGTACTCTTTCGGGTTTTAGTTGGTCAGAAACTTTTCCTAGAGATTCGTTTGGCTGGATATAAAAATCCTGAATCGGGCCGGAATTGATAATATCAGCAATTCCTTTTAACAACTAACTACTCTTTTCCCAAGACCTATTCGTATAGGGGTTAACACCTAATTTGCATGTTTCTGGAATCATTTCGAATTATCTAGATTTTTCTCGAACATTTTAGGATCTTCCAAACGTTCTATTTCTAATTTTCCTATTTTTACAACTACTTCATGAATTAAAACTTTTTTGTAATAACAAGTAAAACTCAATAGAATCACTTACTATAACTTTTAACCTTTTTTTAGACATTATTAATATCATTTTTATATATAAATGCATCCTCGTAACATAACCAATAAAAGGTAATTCCATAATGGAGAGGGGAATGAGTTAAGAGCGTAAATGTTGGGAAGAGAATTAAAGTGTCGTGAAAAGTTAGATCTTTGGTGTTATTTTATGAAACATATGAGTGCATACAAGTGTATTATGACATGTCGGCAATTGTACTGACTGTGCTTTTGAAGTGGCTACGAATTTATTTATTAATATTATGCTTTTTTTCCTTAAAGGGGTGTTATAGTCATAATTATAACAGAAATGTAGTGAAATATAATTCTCGTCAAACATATGTAGACAACATAGTAAAAGATATGTCAGTTAATTGAAATAAATTAAGTATCAAAGGATGAGAGAATCTTGTATATTAATGCAAGGGGCAGAAGTTTGATTGTGAAATTTAGTTATATTATAGTAGAAAATGTATTAACTATATTTTAGGGTATATATAAATGACGATGATGGCAGATCGAAGTTAATTCGTTGCGTTTGTTTAACAGGTTTGATTTAGGGAATTTAATAATTTGAATTTTTCCTGTAAACACCGAAAACATATCTCAAGTAAAGATTTACAAGCTCTAGTTGTTTTTTTAATATTTTCCGTTTTACTGTAGTGTTTTATTAACTTCTTTTATTTGCCAATAATATGTGGAAAGTTATGTGTTATAGCAGTACGATTTATTATTAAAAGATAAAATGTGCTGATACCAACAAATTTTTAATCAATGGTTCGTGCTTCCGATTCATAATTTTTTAACAGTTGGATTTTCTATGGTAGAAATAGTGCATTCGTATACTATAAAGTCAGACTTCTCTTTTGTGATGGGCACTCAATCGGTTTTCGACAATTGGTGTATTGATATTATTATCTTTATTTTTAAAAATTATATTGAATACTTGGGTTGTTATGTTGGTTTCAAAGTTTATTATCATTTCTTTATGATCTTTGCAAGACTATCCATACAAGTATAACTTAATTTAAGAGCATTTCTGTAAAATCTTGCGAAGAAGATTATTTCTAAGGAAGTATTCTTCTATTAGTTTGAAGAATTTAAGCCCTATCTTAGTACAAACGATTTGGTTAAATAGGAGTGTATAGCATATGATTTAAGCCCTATCTTAGTACAAACGATTTGGTTAAATAGGAGTATATAGCATATGATTTAAGCCCTATCTTAGTACAAACGATTTGGTTAAATAGGAGTATATAGCATATGATTTAAGCCCTATCTTAGTACAAACGATTTGGTTAAATAGGAGTATATAGCATATGATTTAAGCCCTATCTTAGTACAAACGATTTGGTTAAATAGGAGTGTATAGCATATGATTTAAGCCCTATCTTAGTACAAACGATTTGGTTAAATAGGAGTGTATAGCATATGATTTAAGCCCTATCTTAGTACAAACGATTTGGTTAAATAGGAGTGTATAGCATATGATTTAAGCCCTATCTTAGTACAAACGATTTGGTTAAATAGGAGTATATAGCATATGATTTAAGCCCTATCTTAGTACAAACGATTTGGTTAAATAGGAGTATATAGCATATGATTTAAGCCCTATCTTAGTACAAACGATTTGGTTAAATAGGAGTGTATAGCATATGATTTAAGCCCTATCTTAGTACAAACGATTTGGTTAAATAGGAGTATATAGCATATGATTTAAGCCCTATCTTAGTACAAACGATTTGGTTAAATAGGAGTATATAGCATATGATTTAAGCCCTATCTTAGTACAAACGATTTGGTTAAATAGGAGTGTATAGCATATGATTTAAGCCCTATCTTAGTACAAACGATTTGGTTAAATAGGAGTATATAGCATATGATTTAAGCCCTATCTTAGTACAAACGATTTTGGTTAAATAGGAGTATATAGCATATGATTTAAGCCCTATCTTAGTACAAACGATTTGGTTAAATAGGAGTGTATAGCATATGATTTAAGCCCTATCTTAGTACAAACGATTTGAGTATATAGCATATGATTTTTCTTTTGTATTCAGTCAGTCAGTTAAGTGCCATACGTGATACACGCTTGGGCGATCATGTCTCTAAAGAGACATGACTGACTGGGCAGAAGATTATCCCGCAGTAGGTTGCCATTGCTTTCTGCGATAGGCTGGTTGCTGACCAAAGCTATAGAACCCAATCTGTCCTGCTATTTAACCCATAACTGGATTTTTCTTTTGTATTATTATTGCTATTATTATTGTGTTTGATATATATATGTCAGGGCATTTGTAGCTAGTGTTTCTTAGGGCCCTTTCATAAAAGTTGCTGTGTTTATAATAGATATATTCACTGGAAGAATTATTACTTATCCCTGTATTCAATGGATGAGGATATGTACTTGATGATAGGTGAAGATGATTAAATTTAGGGTAAATTAGTATTATGTTTTAAGTAGAGTAAGTGTTATCGAGTAGATCAAGTGTTACATCTAGGAAGTGCACTTTTTGAGATTAATATTAATTACAACTATAAGATTTAAACTTTGCAATCCCCTATGTATCAGTTTTTTAATCCAGTAGAATACAGAAATTGGTACATAAGAAATTTCATTTTAGCAGAATTTTATCAATCATAAGACAATCGACCTTATGCAATCCAATATCTTCAATACTAATATCATATGCGGTGAGTACTAACGGGGTCTGATGACTCAGCAGAATTTTGTGATCCCATGGTGATATTAAATAGATACTTTGTTTTTGTATATAGTTCTTTATTGTAGATGAGTGCGGATCGTTTAGAGATCGTGTTGTTTATCGAGTTCTTGTTGGTAAGGTCGGAATACTCTATCGCAAATTCTAAATCCAAAGTGAATAGGTCTTCGGAGATAGATTCGTAGTAGTCTATGATATCAAACAGGATGAAGGAACAATTAGTCTTATTATCGATGAGATTAAACAAGTACGTACGTGATCAGAATTTATCTATTGCGTTACTCCGAAGTGTGTTTTTATCCGTAAATTGGTTTTATCGACAGCTTGTGTAGGTTTTTAATGTAAACACTTATCATGAAAAGATTACTAAAAATATTTCTCGACTGAGTATCGAGCATTATTCAAAAAGTAAATCGCTACAACCAGTGGAGTGTTAACCCATTTGTTTACACACACACACACACACACACACACACACACACACACACACACACACATATATATATATATATCTGTAACCAGGAAATTATTCTCTCGTGAGAAATTGATTATCGAATAATTTTCATGGATTTTAATCAAGAAAGAAATTTCAAATTCTTCGAATTGAAATAAATGTGGTTTGTGAAAAAAACTTTTTAATACGAACACTATATATATATATAATATAAATATATATATATATGTCGGGGGAGTGTATGTAGGTGTGGATGTGTGTGTGTGTATATATATATAATCAGGAAATTATTCTCTCGTGAGAAATTGAATATCGAATAATTTTCATGGCTTTTAGACAAGAGAGAGATTTAAAATTCTTCCAACTGAAATAAATGTGGTTTGTGCAATTTTTTTTCAATACGAACACTATATATATATATATATATATATATATATGTGTGTGTGTGTGTGTGTGTGTGTGTGTGTGGTGGGGAGTGTATGTAGGTGTGAATGTGTGTATGTATGTATATATATATATATACATAGGTACATTTTTGTATTTTTAGTTATCATATTCAGTTTTATTTTAATTATGATTAGAAATACACATTGACATGCCAAGATATATGTATATACAGATAGACAGGCTAATATGTATATATATATATATATACATATGTAAATAAAGAGAGAGAGAGAGAAAGAGAGAGGGATACAGACAGATTTAATAGATAAATGTGAATAGGCATAGAGAAATAGTATATTTTAGGTATGAGCATAAATACAATTACACACGCACACACAAACACACACACACACACGCATACATATATATGTAAATATAAAATTTCGCACTTCGCTGACTTATGTTATTTTCAGCATGAAGACACACGAGTTTATATATGTTTCTACGTATGTAAGCACTTGTATATAGCTGACTCTGTCGCTGTGAGCAAGTGCACTAGTGCGTATGTGCATGCGAGCGTGTGTTTGTTTACATTCATTTTTATGTAAATTGGCACGTCTCTACCTTGTAATCTTTGAGCTCATAGAACATCTTATGCAGTCAACAATGCGTGTACCTTCGAGCGATTAAATTGAGTACACTTTCCGATAAGGAAAAACTCTTTTAACCTCTAGATATGTAATATCTATCTATCAATATAAATGAAAAATCTGGGAAAGACAGACAGACAAACGGATTTAGATATATATCTTAGTCTATTCATATCTATCTATTTATCTATCTATCTCTGATTGTGTTCATATCTATCTATCTATCTATCTATCTATCTATCTATCTATCTATCTATCTATCTATCTATCTATCTTAGACTATTCATATCTATCTATCTATCTATCTATCTATCTATCTATCTATCTATCTACATCTTAGACTATTCATATCTATCTATCTATCTATCTATCTATCTATCTATCTATCTATCTATCTATCTTAGTCTATTCATATCTATCTATCTATCTATCTATCTATCTATCTATCTATCTATCTATCTTAGTCTATTCATATCTATCTATCTATCTATCTATCTATCTATCTATCTATCTATCTATCTTAGTCTATTCATATCTATCTATCTATCTATCTATCTATCTATCTATCTATCTATCTATCTAGAGGGTGTAAAGAGAAAATTCTCGGCATTTTATATTTTAATTTCGTGTTTGGCGCTTTTTATGTTTTTCATTTGTTGACTGCACATTATAGTAGGGTCAGTTGGACACCGTTTTTGAAAAAATGGGCACCATGACGCAATTGAGAGTTTTTGGGTGTTAATCTGAGAACAGTTTTGAGGATCAATAAAGAGTTGGATATGTATAATGAATATTTAAAAATCGTTAAGAGAAATCATTTATAATGACGACGTTATGTTTTCATTCAGTACTTTGAAAAGGTAGTGCTACCCTGGGTCAAAAGGGTGTCTGTGTTTGGCTATACGGTTCTCCTACAGAAGCAGGAGAACTTAGTCATGGCTTTCAGACAATTCCTGCGACCACATTACCCCATATATTTGGTGACATAATTCCTCAGACAGCAAACCGCGATAATTATGTATGGGACGCAGTTGGGTGAGAAAGCAACAAAACTCCTTTTAACACTAAAGATATACTGAAGGCAAGGAGTATGGCAGCATTCACCAAATAAAGCAAGGATACCGTCCAAAAGAGTTGCAGGAGATTCTGAAATCGTACGGAAGCCGTAATTGAAGCCAATGGCGATTTTATTGGATAAATTTAGTGTTTCGAGATATTTTTGTGTAATGTTGGCAAATACATCTCTTAAAATGAGATGGTAGTGTTATTTTCATTTTTACGTCATTTAGGCGACAATTCATCCATCGCACCCTGTAGCTCTGCATTCATCATTAAAAATTACTGCTCAGAAATCTGTTTTAATATATTTCTTCATCCAAATCGTACATTTTATAGTGTTTGGGTGTCAATCTGAGGAAGTTGCAGAGAATTCGGAAAGAGTTGGATGAATTTAATGGTGATTACGAAGATGCTTCAAGTGATCCCTTGTGATGATGATGTTATGCCCCCATTCATCTCCCCACAGAGCTTCAGAATCAACAAGGAGTTTAACATCAAGTGCCTTGTGCTCTCCTGGGTCAAAAGGGTGGTTACTGCAAGACCCTATATCTAACAACAGGACTTCGTATCATGCCACAAAAGCAGAACACAAAAGCATGGCTGTTAGACAATTTCTGCAACACATCACCTCTTACAGCTGCCTCCCCAGATTGTACCCCCGCCTGATTATTATGTATAGGACGCAGTTGGGTGAAAGGCCAACAAAACTCCTTGTAACATCAAAGATAAACTGAAAGTAAGTATTATGGCAGCATTCATCAACTTAAACAAGGAGACTAATCAAAAGAGTTGCCGGAGATTCCGAAATCATTTGGAAACCGTGGTTGATGCTAGTGATGATTTTATTAAATAAATTTACTGTTTAGTATTTCAAGACATTTTTGTGTAGTTTTGGTAAATATATCTGTTAAGATGAGATGTCAGTGTTATTTTCAATTTTGCGTAATTTAATCGACAATTTGCACATCCCACCCTATATATATTAACACCACCCATTTTTCTGTCGGAGGATCACCTGATAATAGTGAGAAAATATGTAGAGTGATTCTGATCTGCGAGTTTACACCTATAGGCACGACTTGTATTACCTACAGATAAACCCAGGGGAGTATCTTGAATTTAATTACACGAGTTATCTCTTTGGGAAAAAATATTAGAATGATCCAAAGGATATATATTGGGAACAAACTGCCTTAAAAATAGTAAATTTGAAGACTACGATATCTACACTGGATATATTTAACCTTTAGAGCGGGACACTCCTAAGAAAAGTAGATATCCGGCTAGGATTTATTACCAGATGGCACAAGCAAATATGCAGATAGCACCGTATTGATGGTGGGATCTGAAAAGATGAAACGTATAGTGAAGTTACATTAACGGCGACGGGAAAATGACTGAAGCTGAGATGCCATGTCATGATGAACAACATTGCAGATTCTTCTTTGCATTTTATCAATCCGAAGAAGAGTAAATGTCCGGTAGGATTTATCATCAGATGGCACAATCAAATATACAGATAGCACCGTATAGATAATGGGATCTGAAAAGATGAAAGGTATAGTGAAGTTACATTAACGGCGACGGGAAAATGACTGAAGCCGAGATGCCATGTCATGATGAACAACATTGCAGATTCATCTTTGCATTTTATCAATCCGAAGAAGAGAAAATTTACAGCTAGGATTTGTTACTAGATGGCACAATCAAAGATGCAGATAGCACCGTATTGATGGTGGGATCTGAAAAAAATTGCTGAGACTCCTAGACTTCTAGACAACTCTCTGACCCATTGATCTCCAGGGGTTAATGACGAAATCTGACTTCAGATAATATTAACAGGTAATAAGGTAATATTTTACGAGTTGATTTATAGCTTAAATTGAAGTTTTAAAATTGTTTTCACCCTAAAAGTATAATCCCTTCGTTGACGCCAGTAGATGAAAAATATATCAGAAAATGCCAAGGACAAGAAAACTCGTCGTATGATAAAATTTTTAAAAAAATGTCAACCACCAGCTATCGTAAACATGGTAGTCAAGGTGTTAATGGAAAATGAAAATACACAATCCATTCAGTTGTAAGACAGCACTTCTTCTTCTTCTTCTTCTTCTTCTTCTTCTTCTTCTTATTATTATTATTATTATTATTATTATTAGTAGTAGTAGTAGTAGTAGTAGTAGTAGTAGGAACAGTAGTAGTTCCATGGGATCAGAATGGAATAATACATTATTCATGAGCTTTTGGCAGGATGTAACGGTCGTTCAAACTAACGAAGCGAGGGACAAGGATTTTTATAATAGAATTGACAGGGCGTAACGGTCGTTCTAACTAAAACCGGAGCGAAGGAACCAGCAGAATTGTAGCATGATTTAATCTATTTATGCTTATCTGAGGACATACACACAAAATATGAACTTTATATATAAGTTACACATTATAGGTTTGAAAATACTGATTACTTTTTTGTTGCTTGTTTTTAAATGTAGATAAAATATTTGATGGCCTTGTGCCTGATTTGTTTCAAAAGCAACAAATAACCATTTTTCTTCGTGTCAGATTTTTTTCTTCCCTCTTGCTTTCTTGGCAAAATACTAATTTGTCCAAACTTCCCCTCTTTACCTGGTTCTAATCTGTCCTCAATCCACACACGCTGCGTCTTATTTCTTTTCTTATCCCCTCAGCTAGGAGAAAGGGTGTCGTGAGCTGGGGCGGCCAGTGAGAATCTGGGCTTTACCGTTATCTTGTCTCCCCTTTAGATACCACAGCCGCATCTTCCTTTTCATCTGATGATATAGATTTTCAATCTCTCTCTCTGTCTCTGTCTCTCTCTCTTTCTCTCTCACTCGCTCGCTCATTCACTCTCATCTGCCACGTGTGATTCAGTGGGAGCTGCTGAGGCTGGGGTGTAAAATGGGCGGGATCCCCAAAGCGTGGGAAAGTTGTCGGACTTAACGTACATCTGCCGTCGGGATGTTCTCAGCTGATGGAGGGCGACTGGCCGGCTAGTTTATTGGCACGCGAGCGGTGGGTAGTGGTGGCAGGGCTGTTTACGCACAGCGTAAAAAGAGCGACATTTTCGTTTTAGAAGAATATATTAAAGGCTAGGGTTCTACTGATGATGTTAAACGTTTTCTGGCTAGGGACACTTCAACATATAAATGGGTCATGCTATTCAAATTAACATGCTTTAAGAGGGTTTTAAGAGATTCTTTCATAAACATTTTGCCCCTATCAATACAGGACCGTCACTGGTGCGCAGTGAGTTACAGTGAGAGAAAAAATGAGGTGCAGGGGATGTCGAAGTAAGGATAAGAAATAGCTGGAAATCAAGATGGTAATTTACGTTTCTTTTAAACTTTTGGAGATTGTAGCTATCAGCGAAGCAAGTAAACAGAAGGGAATTCTACAAACGAAAATAAATTGTTAGAGTATGGGAGGAGGTTACATTTAAAAGGGTGGGACCTTGATGCTGAAAATTGCATGTGAGAGCAGTTGCCACAAAAATACTTGTAGAAAAGACAGAGGGAAGCCGTATCAAGTCAGTGAGTGACTGAAGGTGGGCTGCCCAGTTAGGATTGATTATATTCCAGATTCTTCTTTAGAGAACCTCAAGATGAATAGCAAGAATCCCCGGCCAGTTATGACAACAGTATTCAATACTCGGACGAATGGTAGATTTATAAATGTGCAAAATGGATTCTGACGAGAAAATAATTCCTGGCTCGATACAGTGACCCGAACTGTCTAGCTCTGGATGCAGCTATAGATTTGATGCAGTCGTTCCACTTGAGGTCGGTTGAGAGAGTGAGACCTAGGAGGCGCAGTGTGCTGCTTTCTAGGAGACTAGCGTCATTCATTCTGATGTTAGGCAGAAAAGGTTCTCTGTGGTTGTTAAAAGAGAGCAGCTCCGTTTTGAAGACATTAAAATTTACGAGCCATTTTATACCTCATTCAAACACAGATTCTAGGTCTTTTTAAAGGGCAGCAACCAGTGTTACTTTGTGACGGGAGTAAATGGTGGTTTCATTTGCATAGATGCCTACTTGGGAACTGATTACACCAGGAAGATCATTGATGAAGTTCAGGAAAAGCGTAGGACCTAAGACAGAGCCTTGAGGGACTATTGAGACGGGAGTAAATGGTGGTGTCGTCTGCCTAGATGCCTGCTTGGGAACTGATTACAAGAGACAGATCATTGATGAAGATCAGGAAAAGCGTAGAACCTAGGACAGAGCCTTGAGGGACTATTGAGACGGAGTAAATGGTGGTGTCGTCTGCCTAGATGCCTGCTTGGGAACTGATTACAAGAGACAGATCATTGATGAAGATCAGGAAAAGCGTAGAACCTAAGACAGAGCCTTGAGGGACTATTGAGACGGGAGTAAATGGTGGTGTCGTCTGCCTAGATGCCTGCTTGGGAACTGATTACAAGAGACAGATCATTGATGAAGATCAGGAAAAGCGTAGGACCTAAGACAGAGCCTTGAGGGACTATTGAGACGGGAGTAAATGGTGGTGTCGTCTGCCTAGATGCCTGCTTGGGAACTGATTACAAGAGACAGATCATTGATGAAGATCAGGAAAAGCGTAGGACCTAGGACAGAGCCTTGAGGGACTATTGAGACGGGAGTAAAAGGTGGTCTCGTTTGCATAAATGCCTACTTAGGAACTGATTACATCAGAAAGATCATTGATAACGATCAGAGAAAATGTAGGACAGCGCCTTGAGGAACGCCTGCGTCCGTACGAAAGGATATGGAACTTTGTCCGTCCAAAACTATCTTCATTTCACAATTTGATATGAACGATTGGATAAAATAAAAAAAAATCGTCTGGAGTTTGTACAGGTCAGCATGATAAATGCTTTCGAGATTAAAAAATTAAATAAAAAAACTGTTTCTTTTAAAAAGCAAAAGCTCGCGTTTCGCCCTTTTCCTTGTCGATTGACCAGGATCTTCTTTTTTTCTGTGCCATGTCTCTTTAAGACGTTGACGGTTATCCATTAATCCACTTAAATCCCTTACGATCTACTAGTGTAAGCAACATAAAATAATTTCATGTCAAAGAGATGTTTTCTACCGTACAAAACTTTTAGCATAGAACTTACGTTTACATCTAGACATTTCAACTGTAAGATGTTGAAACCTTGCCGACACTCTAGTCCATGGGTCGGCAACCCTCGGCCCCCGTGCCGCATCCGGCCCGCGAAGAAGCTGTGTCAGGCCCTCCAACTTTACACTTCGATTTTTTTAAAATCAAAATTTAATTTCAAATCCACTACTGACATTCGTAAGAAATATATTTTGGCAAACGAAAAATATAAAAGTCTATTGAATAATGCGAAAATGATGGTATCATTATTTGAAAGAATCTATGCGAGAGAACAAGATTTTTACGAAAAAGAAATATATTAAAACTCGTTTAAGAACAAGGTTGAGTGATGATCACTTGGATGAAGTTTAGTTCCTGTCATCAACAAATAGATCAACTGATGTGGAGAAGTTTTCGACCAATAAAAAGAAACAATTGTCTTATTAAATAATTCACTATTTCTAACTGCGTTTTGTTGTTGTAAAGAAATTTGTATTTTTTGTGTTTGTTGTTATCCTGTTAGTCTTGCAATAAAATAAAGAACCTTGTTTAAATAATATAACATTAACTTCATAGACTTAATTGGAGTAGATAGACTAAACTATCGCCCGGTTCACACACCACCCACGTCTATTGAACAGGTGAAGAGGCTCATCCCTTGTTCCCTGGTTAGGATGTAGTTTCCGGCTTTCTCTTTCCAATCTTTTCACTCTTACGTAGCCCCCTGCACATGAGTGGCGTTACCACCTTGCTCGGAGGAGTGATATGATTAAAAAAAAAACGTCCAGACGATAGCGGACTTCTGAACGGAGCGATCTGAGATCGAGACAATTTATCATGGCCCTCCTTTGAGACTTTGCATAGCTGTCTGGCCCGCTCTTTCCAAAAGGTTGCCGACCCCTGCTCTAGTCAGACTGTTATGTGTCATACGTTACACGCAGGTAATCAATCATGTCTCTTGATCCATAACTGACTAGGCAGAAGATTTTCTTTCAGTAAGTTACCATTTCTTTCTGTGATAGACTGGTAGCCAACCTAGTCTATAGAACACAATCTGTCCTGCTATTTAACCCATAGCTGGAGGAGAAAGAGATGCATTATTAACTTTCCCAACGATATTTGCGTATGAGCGAATGCAGCGAATTACGCTTAAATGTATAAACTTTAGATACCAAAGAGGAAAGCTTATCAAAATAATTACTACGAAAATATTTAGAGAAAAGGTACAGTGAAGTTACATTAGCGGCGACGGGATTATGACTGAAGCCGAGATGCCATGTCATGATGAACAACATTGCAGATTCTTCTTTGCATCTTATGAATCTTAAGAAGAGTAGATGTCCTGCTAGGATTTATTACCAGATGGCACAATCAAATATGCAGATAGCACCGTATTGATAATGGGATCTGAAAAGATAAAAAGTACAGTGAAGTTACATTAACGGTGAATGACTGAAGCCGAGATGCCAGGTCATGATGAACAACATTGCAGATTCTTCTTTGCATTTTATCAAGAATCTCTAAATACATAGCAGGAACACCGACAGTATTCAAAGCTAAGAAAGGTAGACTTCAAAATGTGTAAAACAGATTCTGGCTAGAATATTTGTCTAGTACGACTTAGTAAACCATATTTCCTAGCTGCAGGAACAGCAACTGATTTAATATAATTTCCCTCCTTAATGTCAGCGAAAAATACTGGCCCGAGAAGGTGCGATAATTCACTCTTCTGGAGATTAGCATCGGCCATGCTGACTGAAGGTGAAAATGGCTCTCTCAGACAACTGAAACAACGAAATTTTCAAAACGATGGAAAAATCTGAATTTCGTGTATTGAAAAAGCATTGCTTTCTGATGGAAAAAATGCTGTTCAAGCAAAGCAGCGGCTGGATTAAGTGTTATTCAGACTCTACTCCGTAGAAAAGAATGGTTAAGAGGTGGTATGCTGACTTTAACAGTCGGCGTATAGACACAAATGATGCTGAACGCTGAGGTCGCCCAAAATCGGGCGTTATCCCGTAAAACAAAAAAATAATCCACAAAATCGTTTTAGCAGATCGTAAATTGAAGTTGCGTTAGATAGCAGAGGAATTGAACATATCAGAAGGTAGCGCATTATTTCGTATAAATATTTGTCAATGAGAAAGCTGTGTTGAAACTGGGTGCGGCGTTTGCTTACAGTCGATCAAAAACAATATGTCGACGATTCAGAGCGTTGTTTGCAACTGTTTTCGGCGCAACAAGAAGATTTTGCGTAAATATCCGACAATGGATCAATCATCGATCCACCACGTCACTCCGGAGTTAAATTGTTTATCAGCAGGTGAAAACCGTCCAAAACAACCAAAGACGCAGACAAGGTTTTGGTCCCGTATTTTGGAATGCGCAAGGTATTTTGTTCACTGATAAAGGCAGAACCATCAATAGCAAATGTTATATAGCATTATTAGTACGTTTAAAGGAAGAAATCGCAAAAAAACAACAACAAAAACGGCCACAAATGAAGAAGAAAAAAGTAAAATTTTACCAAAACAACCCACTGTGTCACAAGTCGATCGCATTGATGACAAAATTATATGAATTGCACTTCGAATTGCTTCCGCATCCGCCCTATTCTCCAGACCTGATCCTCAGCGACTACTGTTTGCAGACCTCAAAAGAATGCTCCCGGGAAAGGGAATTGGATCCAATAAAGAAGTGATATCGGAAACTGAGGCCTATTTTGGGGCCAAAGACAAATCGTTCTACAAAAAAAGCATCGAATTATTAGAGAAGCGTCGGAATCAATGTATCATCCTAGAAGGAGATTATGGGTGGAGTCTATCGCCCGGTTCCCACTCCACCCATGTCTATTGAACAGGTTAAGAGGCTCATCCCTTGTTCCCTGTTTAGGATGTGGTTTCCGGCTTTCTCTTTTCCAATTTTCTCACTTAGTTTTTTTTTTAATTTTATTTTTTATTTTTTTCAATTGGAGTAGATAGAACTATCTATCGCTCGGTTCACACTCCAACCATGTCTATTGAACAGGTTAAGAGGCTCATCCCTTGTTTCCTGTTTAGGATGTGGTTTCCGGCTTTCTCTTTTCCAATCTTTTTTAAGAGCAATATTTTATAAATTTCAAATGAAAGCAGTACTGACTGCTCTGTCAATGAATACCAAATGTTTCCTTATAGGGAAATACCAAATGTTTCCTTATAGGGAAATACCAAATGTTTCCTTATAGGGAAATACTGTATCAAATATGATACGAAT